>CAXITT010000120.1:99753-126843 GCA_964033795.1 Lymnaea stagnalis
GTGTCCTTAGAATGAGTAGTCTCACAGACGACAACATGACAGTACTGCCTACTTTGAAAACCACTGATCTAGTCTAAAGATATCATTGTATCACTAATATTTTCCATGGCTTGAATCGTTTTAGAGTCTATAATAAGATATCATGACATTGTTGTTCTTTCTTTGGCATGCATCTGTCACACACCAGACGTCACACATAGCATCATGTCTTATAAAAAAAAATTCTATACAATTACCCGCGTCCTCTATCTCCACAAGAGGTGCCCTTTTATTATTGTTGTGTGATGATGTTGCCTTTGATGATGACGACGACGATGATGATGATATTGCTGATGATGGTCGGGGACTGACTTTTGAACTGTGAAGTAGCAAAACATGGAACTGGTAAAACATGAAAAAAAAATGTTTGTCAGTAACTGTACACCGGAACATGACAAGAGAAACATGTCATAAAAGAACTATAAAAAAAAACAGAACAGAGAAACAACAGAACATGTCCAAAAAGAACTATAAAAAAAAAAACAGAACATGTCCAAAAAGAACTATACAAAAACAGAACATGTCCAAAAAGAACTATACAAAAAACAGAACAGAGAAGCCACAGAAGATGTCAAGTGACAACCCCGTCTAGTTCTGAGAGCAGATCAACATTCCCAACGGCCAGCATCCTTTCTAGTTCATCAGCTAAGCTATTATAGACAATGATGTCAGCATGCTTCTCTGGGACAGGTCAGCATGCTTCTCTGGGACAGGTCAGCATGCTTCTCTGGGACAGGTCAGCATGCTTCTCTGGGACAGGTCAGCATGCTTCTCTGGGACAGGTCAGCATGCTTCTCTGGGACAGGTCAGCAGCTGGATTGGAAATATAAGCAGTTTCTCTATGTTTTAAAAGACTTTGCGTATTGGGAGAGTGCTTTGGTAGGTATTTCAAAACATCTCAAGGTCACGTCTGTTTAGTCCTAGTTCTGTTTCTTATGTTCTATTGTTTCAGGTTCTGTTTGATCATGGAAACGTTTAAGTCATAATCTTTCAAGTTAAAATGGATTTGCTTTTACTCCGCAATATGTGCGCGCCATTGTAGACATCAGCTTCCTTGAACATATACAGAAATGGGAGTCACTGAGTCATGAACACGGGGAGATCATTACACATGGACAAGGGGAGTAACTGAGTTATGTACAAGAGGAGTAAATGAGCCATGTACACGGGAAGTAACTTAGATATGGACAAGGAGTTACAGGAGTTACAAGGGGAGTAACAGAGTCATATATGAGAGGAGTAACACAGACATGGACAAGGGGAATTACCGAGTCAAGTACAATGGAAGTAACTCAGAACTGAGTCGCGTATAAGGAAAGCTACCGATTTGTGCCCCAGGGCACAACACGAATCATTAAATAGGCAATAAATAAAAACAACAATGAATGTCTTTTGTAAAGGGCAATAAAAACCTACAGAGCTATGACCTCCACTGACATGACCTTCATTGACATAACTATGGACATGTCACAAGGGTTGAGTCACCATGGCCTAGACCTGGGCTAAGAAAGAGTTTAAACTCTTCTTTATGGCCTGAGAGTTGAGGTTGGGGGGGGGGGCGCTTTGTCCACTTAAATGGATAAATTAAAATTTAAAAAAACAACTGTAAGGTGTTTGTCAGCACCCTAAAGCTGAAAGCTGGATGCCAACACTATACCACGTAGAGTATGTTAGGAAGATCTCCTTCATTGTATTTACTTGCCTATTGAACAGCAGGCTCGGATTGTGTGTGTCGCTATTACAAATAGAACTATTTATGCTACAAAAAATTGGGAGGGACGGAGGGGGGCGGACTTAATAGATCAAGATTAGGGCTTTAAAAAAAAAATAATCCTAAAAAGAAGAACCCAGCTCAATATTCAATAGAAGTACTAGTAGCAGCCCGACATGTGAGAAATGGCTTTACAGTAGAGAGTATTTTCTGGTTTCCAGAATCAACACAGTAAGACTTAGACATATAGACATGTATTAATATTCCCATTTGGTTTAAACAAAAATTATTATTCGAAACGAATGCATTGTAACAAGTTGTTAGAAACATTTGCTTGTAAATAGAATTCACCGACTGCAAACTAGAATGAGCCACCTGTAAAGAAGACACAACTCCTCAAGTGTTGAGTTTTATTCTAGAGGGGGTCATATCCAAAGTTTGCATGACAAGAATATCATTATCATTATTTGCCAGTTACCCATGATTAGTGATAAGCAGTAGAAAATGAAGCATCTAGTAACAAGTGACCAACTAGTTACAAGTGACCCACTAGTGCAGTGATTCTCAACCTTTCTAATGCCGCGACCCTTTAATATATTTCCTAATGTTATGGCGACCCCCAACCGCAAAATAATTTTCGTTGCTACTTCATATCTGTAGGGTATATGTGTTTTCCGATGGTCTTAGGCGAGCCCTGTGAAAGGTTCGCTTCAAATCCAAAGGGGTCGCGATCCACAGCTTGAGAACCGCTGCACTATAGCACGTGACCTACTAGTAACAAGTGACCCACATGTAGCTCGTAACCAACCCCTGAAATTACCGTAACATTCGTTTTAATAGACAATAAGAATTGAACAACTGTACAAAATCGTATGCCGATTGCTTTAGGGTAAGGTCGATTCTTTAGGTCAAATGTGTCCAGGTCGTCGACATATGCATGTGATTCGTTACTACCCACTTTACGAGATTCCTATTCCGTGCATATCCGGTTACACAGCAACTTAGTAGCACTAAAGAATTTGAGCTTTCCCATCCTTGTGACTACCGACTAATGTACCTAGGTGACTACAAACTAATGTACCTAGGTGACTACAAACTAATGTACCTAGGTGACAACAAACTAATGTACCTAGGTGACTACCATCTAGTTGCTATAAATTTATTTTCCATTTTTTTTATCAAATGTGACATCTAGCGGTCGAAGTGCAAAGAGTAACTCACTTGAGTAACAATTGTTCTTAGCTACTAGATGACGCTAAGTGACCTACAAGGATAGATAGGACCACCAACAAGAATAGATAGGACCAACAAGAATAGATAGGATCACCAACAATACATAGGACCAAAAAGAATAAACATGATCAACAAGAATAGATAGGACCAACAAGAATAGATAGGATCACCAATACATAGGACCAAAGAGAATAGACATGATCAACAAGAATAGATAGGACCAACAAGAATAGATAGGACCAACAAGAATAGATAGGACCAACAAGAATAGATAGAATCAACAAGAATAGATATGATCAGTAAGAATAGATAGGACTAACAAGAATAGATAGGATCAATACAAATAGATATGATCAACATAAAGTGAAAATCGATGATAACACGAAGTTAGCCTGTTAAGATTTTAACTGACATCTAGACTCCTAATTGGTCGTTCTCAAATGACATCAAGCTCGGGGTAGGGGTGGTCGAGAATTAGTGACACTTGTGACATGGGGTCAAAAATATGTGACGTCAACAAACAAAACAAAAATCTAAAATGTTCAAAATTTTGAAAAGTCTTTATTCAATTAATTTTTAAAAAAAACATTAATTTGAGGTCAAAATTGCCTCTGGTATTATAGGTACCGTGAAACTCAGTCGCGCACACCTTCTGCGCATATCGAAAAAAAGGCAAAACCTTTTGTGTCCCTTCTTGGACATTCGGGTCGGGGAGGAGTTCGTCGTTTGGCGTGTTACGTCACAGTTTGCTCATAAGACTACAGCTTCATCAATTATGGGGACATGTTCAATAAAATCAAATCTTAGTTTAGTGATGGAAATTGTATGTATGTTTTGATTTGTTTAGGTGTGACGTGGGGTAGAGGTAAAGGATTTGTGACTTTTTGTGGCCGGGGGGGGGGGTCTGAAAAGGTCATTTTTGCGTGACGTAACTTGCCAACGACCCCTAAAGGAGCTACTTTTTTAAACCTCATATAGTCCAGCAATCCCCTCCTCTCCCCTTTCATACCCCCCCCCCCACCACGTAACTTGCCACCGACCCCTAAAGGAGCTACTTTTTTAAACCTCATATAGTCCAGCAATCCCCTCCTCTCCCATTTCATACCCCCCCCCCCCAGCAGTACAGTATCTTCCAGCGAAACAGTTGGTGGCACAAGGCTGGATGTTGCATTTTAATTCAGTGATTCTCAAAATGGTTGTCCGCGATCGGCAATGGGTCAGCGAGACCTAAGTCGCGCTATCGACCAATAAGGTTACATGGTTGGAGCGCTCACCATTTAACCATTAACTCGTTATACAGTTCACTTTAACAATCAAGAAAATCGAATCAATAATAAAAAAAAAAATTACAGAATCAATAATGAATAATTTGGGCACCGACTCAAGTTGCAAGGTAGAGAGTTCACTTTCGGGCCGCCATACTGAGATGTTTGACAAGCACTGATTTAAGTCGTTTGCTATGCGGCATGTCACATTAAGGTTGACAAAGAGCTGGTTATCTGTACCTTTTGATCTTTTCATAACGCATGTTTACCAAATATTGAAGTACTAGTTAGAGCCCGCCAAACATTGGCGACAGCAATGCGTGAACGTCCCATCTACTCAAGTTACTTGACAAAACATGAACTCACATTTAAGAATGCCAATATTTGCACCCCCCCCCCCCCCCCCCCGCCATTCACACGCCACTGCACACTTTTTATTGCACGCCCCTGAACTCTATTAATATTTTGATGTCCCAGCAACTTTAAACCGAATATTTATTACACTCCATTTAAATGGAGACGATTTCATTTTTCCAAAAGACAATAGTACGCACCAAACGCGTTATTTAAGAAATAATATAATTTAGCGTAGTTATCGGGAATTGTATTTTGCGCAATACCCGGAAATGGAAGCAGTCACACTACTAGCAAATATATATATATATAAGAGGTAAAAAAAATATTTATTGAAGGATGGGGTGAGGTATAGAACCTGTGTCATACAACGCGGTCCAGCTAAAATATATAGGTCAGCTAAGATATATTGATCAGCTAAGATATATAGGTCAGCTAAGATATATAAGGCAATTGGCACATGCCATTATTCACAGCTTTAATCTTAAAACGCACCCCCCCCCCAACCCCACACCCCCCCCCCCCCCCCAGTGTAGTGGATTTATCTGTCTGTTGTATCCTGAATACATTCAAGTCTAATTCAGACATTAGAAGTGCATGGCGTTATCCAAAAAAAGATTTGAAAAATATAAAAATTGAAAACCATTTTAAAAAAATAAATCTTTTGTTCTTTTACATAAACAGCCACACCAAAAATCAACCACAAAAATGTGCTAATCCACTCGCAGCCATCAAATTGTCTAGCCCCCAACCCCCAACCGAACGGGGTCAGAACAGAACCTCACATCCAGTGTAGTGGATGCTGTAGCACAGCGACGCCGTTATTTATTGATGAGCTCTGCTGTGACAGAGCTCTTCACAACAATCCTGAACTACAATCATTGACTCTCTTTATGTAGCAAATAACACACGGGACTGCAGCCTGCCATTGCCTTATCGATCCTTAGTGGTACGTGCTGCGAGTGCACACTCATAATGCAGTGCATTTTAACCTTTTAACTCATAATGCAGTAGGCTACATTTTAACTTTTAACTCATAATACAGTGCATTTTAACCTTTAACTCATAATAACGTACATGTTAACCTTTAACTCATAATACAGTACATTTTAACCTTTAACTCATAATAACGTACATGTTAACCTTTAACTCATAATACAGTACATATTAACATTTAACTCCTACTACCGTGCATGTTAACACTTAAGGCTACCAGTCGGAGAACTTAATGTTAGGACGTGACAGGCGGTTGAACATGTACAACTTGGATCAACTTGACATCAGTGCAAGTCAAAATGGCGCCCCACGTAAACCTGAATGTACTCCACGAAGCCTCCATTAGATGGTGCCCAGGATGGTACTTTAGCATGGCACTGCAAAGGTCGGAAATTATTGCATAGCATGGTACTTTAAAGGTTGGCAGGCATTGCATAACATGGTACCCTAAAGCGCGGCAAGTATTGCATAGCATGGTTGTTATGTAGCTTACATTGCCCGTGCTTGAATTTTACTTGACCTTAATTAGAATCCTAGCAGACAGTAACGTCTGTTGTGGGCGTGGCCTATTCGTTTGAAGTATCTTGTTTACAACCGTGTTTTCCAATTAAACACGTTAGACTGTCTTCCTGATATTTTCTCGAATGTGCTCGATAACCCGAGAAATGTAAACAATACGTCATAAGTCTTTCTGGAAGGCAGGGCTTACGCGACCTATATAAGGGATTGACAGGCACGGACGAGAAGACGGAGATTCAGATAGATATTATTAACTTTACTAGGCGTGTATTATTCCTTGTGTATTTGTGTGCTCATACCCATATGTGTTATTTCGCACTGCATCATTATTCATTGGCACATTATTCTAACTGTATTAACTGTGTACCGGTACAGGATCTACCATACTGTAAGTTGAAGATTTCATTATATTTTCTTTTCTTTTGTAATTATATTAAGACTTAATAAATCTTATTAATTGTAACTAGAAACTGCTTTGGGTGTCTTATCTTTAATATTGTTGACTCTATGGTATCGTCCTTTGTTAGGCACTGTTTACAACGAGCCAATTAAAATTAAAATAGGAGATTAATTTCTCCAAATACAAGTCAGCGCGTAACAATGATACTGTAAAGGTCGGAAAGTATTGAATAGCATGGTACTGTAAAGGGGGGAAAGTATTGAATAGCATGGTACTGTAAAGGGGGGCAAGTACTGCATAGCATGGTACTGCAAAGTTCGGCAAGTATTAAATAGCATGGTACTTGAAAGGTCGGAAAGCATTGCATATCTGCATGGGTTGGCAAGCACGGTATAGCTGCATAGGTTGGCCAGCGTGGTATAGCTGCATAGATTGGCCAGCATGGTATAGCTGCTTAGGTTCGGCAAGCATGGTATAGCTGCATGGGTTGGCCAGCATGGTATAGCTGCATAG
Organism: Lymnaea stagnalis; assembly: GCA_964033795.1. Classification (NCBI taxonomy): domain Eukaryota; kingdom Metazoa; phylum Mollusca; class Gastropoda; family Lymnaeidae; genus Lymnaea; species Lymnaea stagnalis. The sequence goes on from CAXITT010000120.1 coordinate 106,784, forward strand.
GTTGGCAAGCATGGTATAGCTGCATAGGTTGGCAAGCATGGTATAGCTGCATAGGTTGGCCAGCATGGTATAGCTGCATATGTTGGCAAGCATGGTATAGCTGCATAAGTTGTCAAGCATGGTATAGCTGCATAGGTTGGCCAGCATGGTATAGCTGCATAGGTTGGCAAGCATGATATAGCTGCATAGGTTGGCAAGCATGGTATAGCTACATAGGTTGGTCAGCATGGTATTGCACATTTGACCCTTGCTGCTGAGTAGATTAGAGTGGCATGCACTTGCATTTGAATAGAATCAGGGCCGGGCTAACGGTTGCTGGCGCCCTGTGCACGCTTTACTTTGGCGCCCCTTTGAAGACTAATCATGAAAGGCAAAACGAGCTATTCGGTCATGAGTTGATTGCCTATGGTGTTTTTGGAACAAACAATCAACAATAAAATTGTTTTTGTTAACTTGTATCAGCATATCTTCTTTATTGCACTTATGGCGCCCACATGCAATTCTTTTTTCCTATTTTCGAAGATCGTTGATGGCGCCCTAAGCACACGCCGTGTACGAAAAGTTAGAATGCCGTTTCCCAACCCTGGACCCGAGGTTCACACTTCATTATAATAAACTTAGGGAATATTTAAATATTTACTGGGCGCCCCTATGGCCACGGTGCCCTGTGCGAGGACATAGATCGCACACCCTTAAGGCCGGCCCTGATAGAATGTGAGATAGGAAGAAGACCCAAACGCAATCTGAAGAGAATACACCTATTTATCATTAGGTGTTTGTGCAAGATCTTGAAGAAGAAAAACAATGGTTGGAAATGATCCCAGATGAGATCATATGGGAACTATCAATAAGGGATCTTGTGGTGGAGGACATACAGAGAAGGGAATGGAGACTGATGGGCACTAAAGTCATCCCCTACTGTCGCGAAACAAACCAAAAAAAGCTATGGCCTGCTTCACCACTTATTTCCACTCAGGCCTAACTGATGCTATGCTTTTCCACGCTTGGATTATCATCTGCAGCATAGGTCGATTTTCATAAGAATCACTCTGGTCGTTTGGCTTTCTTCTTCTTCTTCTTCTATATCTTAAGGGCCCACAATCAATTTATTAATCATTTTGGCTCCTATGCCTGTAGATGGGATTTGCAATGTTTCTGTTACTGGTGTTGATGAGGAAATCATGCACTAGGGGTTTGAAGGCTGGAGGCAATAGACACAAATGTGTCTAGTGTTGTCGCCTCAACCGTTCCTTTTGAAAGATTGTTCCAGTCCCTGATTGTCTTGGGCAGGAATGAGCAGCTCCTATACTGGCTTCTTGCTGGTATGAGCCTGAATTGCCTGTCATGGCCTCGTCGCTGTCTATGGGGGAGAGGGACGAGTTTCTGTTTAATGCTGGAACAGTGGACCAGCCCATTATTTATCTTGTACATCATGGAGAGCCTGGATTGTCGTCGTCGTTTCTGCAATGGTGACCAGCCTAGTGTTTCTAGCATGCTGCCAACACTAGAGGTATTCCTGTAGCGGTTTAGGACAAAGCGTGCTGCTCGTCGCTGGACCGCCTCCAACCTGTCAATGCTCTTCTGGGCAAATGGGTCCCAGACTGAAGATGCATAATCTATAATCGGACGGACAAAGGCTTTATATGCTCCTTCCCTCGTAACGTTTATATTTTTACATGGCCGGGTTGTTAGACCTGCACACAAAAGTTGGGGGCTGGTGTGTGTGTGTGTGTGTGTGTGGGGGGGGGGCTTGCCCCTTATAGCTCTCTGGGTAGCTCCCTTAATTTTTGGGCAAGGTTCCTTGGCCTCTGTGGATTCCTCCACTTCCTACCAGACAGTAGGTTCTGATGTTTGTCCACCCTGTCTTTTTGATATACCCAGTACCCACCATATCTGCCACCTGGGGAGGAGCTCGGTGTAAGATCAGTATCTACGCACGAGGATGGGTACTTAAGGCAGAAAACCAACTGATAATAGGTCTCTTTCATGGAATAAACGGGGCAATAACAGACAGTCCTGAGAAGTCCACACCGTCGTCCTATTGTGACAGACGGATGTATAAAAAAACAACAACAAAACAGACTTTTTCGTGGAACTCAAAGGGCAATTCAGATGGTTTCTTTTGTGGAACTCAAAGGGCATTAGTAGACAGTTTCTTTCATGGAATACAAAGGGCATTAATAGACCGTTTCTTTCATGGAATACAAAGGGCATAAATAGACAGTTTCTTTCATTGAATACAACTGGCATTAATACAGTTCCTTTCATGAAATACAAAGGGCATTAGTAGACAGTTTCTTTCATGGAATACAAAGGGCATTAATAGACAGTTTCTTTCATGGAATACAAAGGGCATTAATAGACAGTTTCTTTCATGGAATACAAAGGGCATTAATAGACCATTTCTTTCATGGAATACAAAGGGCATTAATAGACCGTTTCTTTCATAGAATACAAAGGGCATTAATAAACCGTTTCTTTCATGCAATACAAAGGGCATTAATAGACAGTTTCGATCATGGAATACAAAGGGCATTAATAGACAGTTTTGATCATGGAATACAAAGGGCATTAATAGACAGTTTCTTTCATGGAATACAAAGGGCATTAATAGACTGTTTCTTTCATGGAATACAAAGGGCATTAATAGACCGTTTCTTTCATGGAATACAACGGGCGGTGATAGACAGTCAACATTAACGGGTTATAAAGAAACAATTTTGTTGAATTAGTTGGAAAGATTGCCAGAGAGCACAGATAAATGGAAAGATTGCCAGAGAGCAAAGATAAATGGAAAGATTGCCAGAGAGCACATATAAATGGAAAGATTGCCAGAGAGCACAGATATATGGAAAGATTGCCAGAGAACACAGATAAATGTTAAGATTGCCAGAGAGCACGGGTGGAAAGATTGCCAGAGAGCACAGATAAATTGAAAGATTGCGTGAGAGCACAGATAAATGTAAAGATTGCCAGAGAACACAGATAAATGTAAAGATTGCCTGAGAGCACAGATAAATGGAAAGATTGCCAGAGAGCACCGATAAATGGAAAGATTGCCAGAGAACACAGATAAATGTAAAAATTGCCTGAGAGCAAAGATAAATGGAAAGATTGCCAGAGAGCACATATAAATGGAAAGATTGCCAGAGAGCACAGACATATGGAAAGATTGCCAGAGAGCACCGATAAATGGAAAGATTGCCAGAGAACACAGATAAATGTTAAGATTGCCAGAGAGCACAGGGTGGAAAGATTGCCAGAGAGCACAGATAAATGGAAAGATTGCGTGAGAGCACATATAAATGTAAAGATTGCCTGAGAGCACAGATAAATGTAAAGATTGCCAGAGAACACAGATAAATGTAAAGATTGCCTGAGAGCACAGATAAATGGAAAGATTGCCTGAGAGCACAGATAAATGGAAAGATTGCCTGAGAGCACAGATAAATGGAAAGATTGCTTGAGAGCAAAGAAAAATGTAAAGATTGCCTAAGAGCACAGATAAATGTTAAGATTGTCTGAGAGCACAGATAAACGGAAAGATTGCCTGAGAGCACAAAAAAATTTAAAGTTTGCCTGAGAGCATTGAAAAAATATGAAAGAATTTGTGAAAGGCCAATGAGAGCTCATTAGGAAAAATAAAAAGATAAATTAGAGCTTCATGACTTTAGCGTATGTTGTAGTTTAGCATGCTGGGCGTGGTTTGTTAGCATGCTGGGCGTGGCTTGTTACCGTGCTGGGCGTGGCGTGTTTGTCTTCATCTCATTATCATGTGACGAAAAGTATCTGTAGTATCCATTAAGGCAAGTTTAATAATAATTTACTCTAACAATAAAATCCACTACAGAATCTGCAATCATCATTCAGGTAAACGTACTCACCTAAAATGCTCTTCCCCATTCAATTCCGATATTGTACTTTCCAGACGAGGTTCACTCCCATTATCCGCCGTCGTTTTCCTTTGCCTGCTTTTCCTAGGTGTGAAAATTTTCTTCACAATCTCCTTGGTCCTGTTCTCTACGTTTATTTCATCCTCGTCTGAGCTAGAATACATGTGAGGCACCATGTCTTTGATGAAAGGCCTCTTTGACGAGGACCCTGACTGGTTGGACGAGGGCAGAGACCTCGAGTCTGAAGCACGCGAGATGGACGACTGAGTGGATGCCTCAGAGAGCCTGGAATCGGAATCTGAGGACGAAGGTGTCAGGGAATTGGATGAGGTCGATGAGTGCATAGTGAGGTTGGGGGCCTGCTTGTGTGGTGTGCAGTTTGGGGGTGTTTGCAAGAATGGTGTCTGTGGCGATAAGGTGGGGGGTGAGGCTGGGTCATCAGAGGAGGATGAGGAGGAAGGCGGCGAGAGAGAAGGTTTGTTGGAGTCGGAAGAGTCATCAGAAGCCGATTCTGAGAACGAGTCTTCCGCCGTTTCGGGGCGAGAGAGTGAGGAGGACACAGCGGCAGTTTGGAGGAGCTCACCGCGTATGATCCGGTAGTCAGAGGCCGGGAGTATCATTGAGGACTTCGCACACATTGCAAGGGCGGGGACAGAATCCTTTGGTTCTGATTTATTTTTCACCACAGATGATGATTGCAAACAAGGCTTCAAGTCAAAGTTTTGTGAAAGTTTTGGATCTGCAACAAGTGAAATATCTGGTGATGTTCCTGTGACAGGTGGGGTGAATGGCCTGCTGTCCAGTGTCACAGCTGGGTGTATTGCTTTGTCTTTGGGAATCTTACAGAATTTCTTCTTCATTGCACTGAGAGGAGAGCCTCTCTCATCCTGACTTGACCTCACAGAACCCGCTTCACTTCCAGTGTATTTACTAAAACTCAGTTTTTTGGCAGCACAAGGGTAAGTTTTACCTCCACCACAATCAGGTATTGATGGGTTATCATCCGAGACGGATTCTACTTTGATGCGGGTGGGCACGATCCAGCTTGACGTCCCAACAAACTCAATTTCGGGACTGCTCGGCGAGGCATCATCACAGCTGTTCTCCTCGCCGTTGTCGTCTCGGAGGACGATGGTGGTGCTGTTCACCTGTATCCCGCCACCATCGGTGCGGAATAATGACGGGGACATCTTGGTTAACTCTTCAGTGCCCGCGGAAGCGGTGGCGTGGCTATGACGGGACGAACATTTGTAGATGTCTGCAGCTGAAGTTTGAGAATGTGGGTTATGTTTATGCATGGCTGAAACCACTTCATGCACTCCGGTGAACAACACACATTTAGGAGGCACGACAGAGGATGAAAGAATATCGTAAGCGCTATCAGTGGTCTTATGGTCAACCATCAGATCCTGGAGCCCGGATATCTTCTCCGCCCTCTTAGACCACTCATCCTTTTCATCTAGTGCGTGTTCATGATACCGTATGTTGTTGTATTTGGAGGGAAATATTGCACAAGGCGTGTCGAAAGTTGGGGAGCGCGTGTTTCTCACAAGGCCACACTTCTCCCCATCAGTTAGAACATTTTCCTTCTCAGATGTAGAAGCGTTGCTTTGGGGTGAGTCGGATAACCGAGGGCAGCGATGATCCGATTCGATGACACTTCCGACCTCCTGTTTCTGTAAGTTCAAGCCAGAGTTTTCATCAACCTCTGGTAAAAGGTTGTACCTGAAGCCACCATTGCATGCAGTGGCTCTCGGAGGAGGCTCTCTGTTTTCCAAGGCAGAACTTGAGGCTGAAATGTGCTCAAGCTGAGGAAAGAAACAGATCGAGCAATTAGCAGTAGTTAGGGATGCCATTAAAGAACATTAAAATTAAACTATAAGTCAGTGGTTCCTAAACTTTCCTGTTCAACTGACCCTTTTTCCAGTCAGATGAAGGAATACAATTTTCAAATGCATAATAATCACATTACTAAAGAAATGCAGCTCACAGGCTACCTGACACCTTTCAAAAACCACCAAGGGTCCATAAATCACAGGTTAAGAACCCTTGCAATAAGTTTACAAAAGTGGAGAATTTTTTTTTCAAAGGGACCAAAAAAAAAAATTATTTTTATTTAAAGAAGTCTAGTGGTATAGACTTAAAACTGTTTAAAATACACCAAGTTAAATGTGAATATATTCTTTACAACAATTTTCCCAAACTGTGTTAGTGTGCTATGTCCACTTACACTTCACAGTGGCTCCCAACAGCTGCAGGAAACCCCTAAACACTATTAACTTGTAAGACATAGGGGTAGGCCTAACAGGCTCCATTACAGACTTTGATTTTTAAAAAAAAGGGCCACATGAGTCAATAAGGTTGAAAACCACTGCTGTGCAACAATAAATTCAATATAAAAACTCCCCTTCAGCCATGTGAGCACATATTGTATGACCTTAACCTGGGCACATCACAGACATGCCACGGAAGGAAAGGAATCATGACACGGATCAAAGTGGTTAAGAAAATAAATTATCTGTTGAGGACTGGTGAAAACCCCCAACTCTAGCTTGATTAAAGCCATTCACTGCAGATATCACAGGGGCATGTGGCTTCAGACAGATACCATTGGTCTTGAACTCCCAGGACACTCCCAGCCATGTGAGATTCGTAATGGAAGTGAGCCTACAGGATTCCAAGTAATTAACATGGGGTATTCTATGGGAAAGGGACCCACAGAAACATCCACTGACCACCCGCAGTCTTTTTATACACCGCCTAATGCCAAGACCTGATGTCGTCACCCCCCCCCCCCCAAAAACTCTCTTCGCCAAAATTTTTCTTTCATGAAGTTTATCTATGGAACCCTTAAACATATTCATTGATCCCTGAAGCCATTCAATGAAACTTAAGTTAAAAAATCTATTTCCAGAATTGAAATGTAACTCTTTGGTTTTGTGGATAACAATTCAATTTAGGCATTAGACAGGGAAAAAGTACAGAAATCTTTGCTGCCGCTGCAACGTGACGATGGTGTAGACTTTGCAGGATGATCCACGAGGATTACTCTTTTAAGGATTATAAGCTGCTTCCCAACACAGAAATTGCATCTCTCCACGCCGCTGGGAACCCAAGGGAACATCATGTGGATGATACAGCTTGGAAAAGGTGGCATCGCAGGAGTTATCAGAATTTTTCTTTGCGCTAATTTTATCCGCCTACGGGACTCCATCTCCGGGTTTAAATTCAGTTTACTTTTCTTAGATGAGTTGCCATCCAAGGTCAACGAGTCCCATCCCCCTGGGGTGCTGGTGATGTTTTTGCTTGAATGGGCTTTGGTGGGGATTGACCTCCGTACCATGAACTTGAGACTGGCTCAGTTTAGACCATTCAGCAGCAATAATCTTTAAGCTCCACATGACTGCCCATAACATTAAAAGTACATGTACACACATTTTTAAACAATGAACAGCATTACTAAATAAGGATGGATAAAATACATCAGAACTAACAAAAAGCACTTACAATGAATTGAAACTCAGAGTTGTGCTGTGGGGCCAGTTCCCCTGGTTGAATGGACGCACATCCCGGATGACCGAAAGTTATTTTATCTCCTTCGTGTAACACTTGTCTGTTCTCCGAGTGATATCCCATCTGGACATTTGAAAATATGCATAGATTTAAAAGGCGGCTATGTATATTTGGTTGTTTTTTTTAATACAGAAGTTTCCAAGTAATGTTATGTGAGATTCTTATGAGTTATTAAAAAAAGTCTATTCTTTTTTTTTCAATTAAACCTGCAATATAGAACAAGATAAGGGAGGTTGTGATAATTAACATAATATTTCAAGACATCACCCATCTGGAAACACTTGAGAAGCCCTGGTTTATAGTAAGATTACTGCATACAAAAGCATTTTTATTTTGTATTCACCTTATAGTCATTGATGTAGGTTCCATTAAGTCCACTGTTGACTATTGTGAACTTGGGGGGGCCAGTGGGCTGCTTCTCTCCTATGATGGACGCGTGGATCCGTGAAATGAGCCGTAGGGTGATGGCCGAATCTACAAAGTAGTCAGCAGTTGGCCCACGGCCAATCGTCACTTGGCCATCTTCGCAGAGTCTGAAATAAAGACAGGTGTAAAACATTAGACTTTAAATATACAATAATGCATTCTCAAACAAGTGAGTAGTCAGGATAGCAAGCAGATACCTTCCTTGCAGTGAACTGTAATGTAATCGGCCACCATTGAATGGAAAACTATTGTTAACAGTGCTTCTTGTCTTCTTTCTTATGCCTTTTTACCCCATCTGGGGCATAGGCAGTCCACAAGAACATTTCATTCATCACGATCATGTGCTTTCCTTTCCAGTTGTTTCCAGGTATATCTCATATTGTGCGTGTCTGCCTCTACCTCATGTCTCCATGTGTTCTTTGGCCATCCTCCCTTTTCTTTTCCCTGTGGATTCCATGTTAGGGATTGTCTGGTGCTGCTATCTGGGTTTTTTTTTTGGAGGGTATGCCCAATCCACCTCCATCTTTTCTATTTGATGTCTTCATCAATGGCCACCTGGTAAGTCCTTTCTAGAAGATATTTGTTGGTGATCGTGTTTGGCCATTTGATGTTAAAGATCTTTATAAGGCAGGAGTTTATGGGGGTCTGTACTTTCTGCGTAATGCTCGCTATTGTTTTCCAAGTTTCTGCTCCAAGCAGTACAACTGTTTTGACATTTGTGTTAAAGATTCTGAATTTGGTTTGCAGCTTCAGCTCCCATATTTTATTTAATAGCACAAATGCTGATCAAATTTTTTCCAATTCTAGTCCTATCCTTAACACTGTCCGATACAGAATAACATTGAATCATTAAGTGTGGCTGATCCACACAACAAGTCCTATCCTTAACACTTTCCGATACAGACTAGCATTGTAACATTAAGTGTATCATTAACACTGTAAGATACAGAATAACATTGAATCATTAAGTGTGGCTCATCCACACAACAAGTCCTATCCTTAACACTGTCCCATACAGACTAACATTGTATCATTAAGTGTGGCTGATCCACACAACAAGTCCTATCCTTAACACTTTCCGATACAGAATAACATCGTATCATTAAGTGTGGCTGATCCACACAACTAGTCCTATCCTTAACACTGTCCCATACAGACTAACATCGTATCATTAAGTGTGGCTGATCCACACAACAAGTCCTATCCTTAACACTTTCCGATACAGAATAACATCGTATCATTAAGTGTGGCTGATCCACACAACTAGTCCTATCCTTAACACTGTCCCATACAGACTAACATCGTATCATTAAGTGTGGCTGATCCACACAACTAGTCCTATCCTTAACACTGTCCCATACAGACTAACATTGTATCATTAAGTGTGGCTGATCCACACAACAAGTCCTATCCTTAACACTTTCCGATACAGAATAACATCGTATCATTAAGTGTGGCTGATCCACACAACTAGTCCTATCCTTAACACTGTCCCATACAGACTAACATCGTATCATTAAGTGTGGCTGATCCACACAACAAGTCCTATCCTTAACACTGTCCCATACAGACTAACATCGTATCATTAAGTGTGGCTGATCCACACAACTAGTCCTATCCTTAACACTGTCCCATACAGACTAACATTGTATCATTAAGTGTGGCTGATCCACACAACAAGTCCTATCCTTAACACTTTCCGATACAGAATAACATCGTATCATTAAGTGTGGCTGATCCACACAACTAGTCCTATCCTTAACACTGTCCCATACAGACTAACATCGTATCATTAAGTGTGGCTGATCCACACAACAAGTCCTATCCTTAACACTTTCCGATACAGAATAACATTGTATCATTAAGTATGGCTGATCCACACAACAAGTCCTATCCTTAACACTGTCCCATACAGACTAACATTGTATCATTAAGTGTGGCTGATCCACACAACAAGTCCTATCCTTAACACTGTCCCATACAGACTAACATTGTATCATTAAGTGTGGCTGATCCACACAACTAGTCCTATCCTTAACACTGTCCCATACAGACTAACATTGTATCATTAAGTGTGGCTGATCCACACAACTAGTCCTATCCTTAACACTGTCCCATACAGACTAACATTGTATCATTAAGTGTGGCTGATCCACACAACAAGTCTTCTTCTATATCTTAAGGGCCCACGATCAATTTATTGATCATTTTGGCTCCTATGCATGTAGATGGGATTTGCAATGTTTCTGTTACTGGTCTTGATGAGGAAATTATGCACTAGGGGTTTGAAGGCTGGAGGCAATAGACACAAATGTGTCTAGTGTTGTCGCCTCAACTGTTCCTTTTGAAAGACGGTTCCAGTCCCTGATTGTCTTGGGCAGGAATGAGCAGCTCCTATACTGGCTTCTTGCTGGTATGAGCCTGAATTGCCTGTCATGGCCTCGTCGCTGTCTATGGGGGAGAGGGACGAGTTTCTGTTTAATACTGGAACAGTGGACCAGCCCATTATTTATCTTGTACATCATGGAGAGCCCGGATTGTCGTCGTCGTTTCTCCAATGGTGACCAGCCTAGTGTTTCTATCCTATCCTTAACACTGTCCCATACAGACTAACATTGTATCATTAAGTGTGGCTGATCCACACAACTAGTCCTGTCCTTAACACAACAAATCCTATGACATCCTTACACCAGAAGCCAGAAAACCTCTAATTACTCATTTAAAAAAGAAATTATTTAAAAAACGCATGCTTTCCACCTGGACCCACTAAACAAACTTTAATTTACAAATGGAGGTGGTCCCCCCCCTCCCGCCTACATTTTAATCCAAAAACGGTTACTTCCCTTTCCTCCACAACTACTAACAAAAGACTACCAGGGTTACTTCCCTTTCCTCCACAACTACTAACACAAGACTACCAGGGTTACTTCCCTTTCCTCCACAACTACTAACACAAGACTACCTGTCGTTAACAACAGTCGTTACTACCAGGTTGTTGTTTTTCCTTTGTACATTACTATTTCTCTATTTCACCGTACTGACCGTATTTCAAAAATTAAAAAAAAAAACTGAGAAAATATGGATTAAAACATAAAACATGGATTAAAAAATAAAATTTGAATTAAAAAATGAAAGGGCCTCCATTTAAACAAATATCGTACTTCAACTATTTACATGAGACTGCCCACCCAGATACTTTTCCCTAGTTCCGCCACTGGACATTTGGAATGCGATCAAGTTTTTAAAACACCATTGAAACTTCCTGCAGCCGGCCGCTGAAATCGGGAAAACACGGCCGTGTCATGGGGAAGATCCGTTGTGTTGGACGTGCCTAGCGAATTACCGTACGTCAGGGATACACTGACGTACATGCAGCTGTCTAGTCGACAAAGAGCTGCCATTAGTTACACGGTGGTACAGATACCATTTGAATTGTACCGGTAGTATACACTTCCGACAATAGAGATACTGCCACTGACAGGATATTCATGAATGATAATAAACATTTAACTGTCACGGGGTGAAGATAGAGATCAGGGATTTGGAGTGGAGCTCGGAGAGGAACTTGTAAAATTTCTTACTGCTCAGAATTTGTTGCCCCACTCTTCTATCTGCTATGTTGCCCCACTTTTCTACTATCTCCGTTGACCCACTCTTTAACTAGATATGTTGCCCCACTCTTCTACCTGCTATGTTGCCACACTTTTCTACTAGCTCCGTTGACTCACTCTTTAACTAGCTCTGTTTCCACACTCTTCTAGCTATGTTTTTGTTACAAGCATTTATATCGCCTAGTTAATAAAATGGGTTGGTGGCAATAAACATATTTCTTTAAAACAATTGTGTATCAGTACAATATAATCAGTCGACGTATATTAGCAGAGGCGTCGCACTGCAGCAAATGCAGCTGCAGGGGGGCCTTTGATATACAAGAGGCCCAAAATTGTGATATTTGAATGCCAGCAGCAGTTCGGCTCAACCTACCATTATACGACCTACCATCATACGACCTATCATCGTACAACCTACCGTTATACAACGTGCATTTGGCATTAAAACTTGACCTTTATTGGTGAACATTTTTCATTAATTTGTCCATTGATAGCATCAAAACGTGTTGATCTTTCCGGTTTATTCTAGATGTAAACTGAACCACCAGTCTGTGCCCATAGAGGTTCTCAAATAATAACGAATCAACCTTAAATTAGGTTATTTTGCTAAGCAGGTAAAGAAGTGGCAATAGTCAGCATTTTTGTTAAGACTACGCGCCTAATTGTAAAGACCCCGACAAATCGATGCAAAACAAGATTGTCTTAAGGTCACGACCATTACTGGGTCCGCTCGACCGAAACAACACAGTTTTACACATAGCTGTTTGGGATCTATTTTGGGGCGATGCGCCGCCGTCATTTCGCCTCAGGCCGTTCACCCCATACCATTTCGCCTCAGGCCGTTTCACCCCAGACCATTTCGCCTCAGGCCGTTTCACCCCAGACCATTTCGCCTCAGGCCGTTCACCCCAGACCATTTCGCCTCAGGCCGTTTCACCCCAGACCATTTCGCCTCAGGCCGTTTCACCCCAGACCATTTCGCCTCAGGCCGTTTCACCGCGGACCATTTCTTCTCAGTCCGTTTCACCCCGGACCACTTCACCTCAGGCGGTTTCACCGACGTTGGTAAGATTTTAATTAAAGTTTTAAAAATGTGATGATTTAAATACACAGGTGATTATAAAACTGTGGAATGTTTCAAGAGCATCAATCAGACTGGGGTCCGAGGTCCCCGACCGGTCCCGCAGGGTGTCAATTAGTTGAAATAATGGGCTATTTGCGATTTTTGCCACTGGTTGCCACGTCTCGTGGAGGAATCCCATTTAGTTCAGTGAGACTTGGTATGGTCACTTAAGTTGAGTGCAGTGGTTAAGGCACAATGTTTTGACTAAGTTTATGAAACTGATTTGGGCACAGTGCTTTCACGAAAGTTTAGTAGTGCGTTAGGCACATCTCCAACAGCAGACATTTAGAAACTAAGAGCAAAGCTTAGAGCTAACCAGAGAATGGAACATCGGGTTGGACGGAGCATACGTCTTCAAACTCTCTTCGTACTAACTTCATTTGTACAGTCCACCGCTGAAAGAGATTGTGCTAAAAAAAAAACAATCTCCCCCCCCCCCCCCCCCCTTGATAATATATTCTTTTCTAAAAGAAGCTGGTTATACTTTGGATGTTCTATGATCTTAATTAATTGGTCAATTCAAACTAGTTTTTAATAGTGAATCTAAAAATTATTAATTGCTAATTTATAGTAAAAAGTTCAACCAGTAGTTTTTTAAAATATTGTATTTGATGATGTTACCTCCTAAATAAGTTATTGAGATATGACGTTTCATGGTGGAAGTATCGTTTGACTGTCATCAAGTCTAGTGGTGAAAAGAAACCACGGTGTCTTTGGCCTTCTGAGTTGGCATTCACTTCTCCACAGCACAGATCCCAGCTCAATGAACCAAGATGGCGACTGCTTGAAACGCCCTGCCGAACGATTGCACAAATCCAAGCTTCACGGCACGGGAACATTTTCAAAGAACACCAAGGCTGGTCTAAAAGCCTGGAATGAGGTTTCAATGGGGGTAACTTCCGCCAAAAAAATCAACAGTAATGAGAGAGAGAGAGAGCAGTTGATATTACCTTGGGGCAAGGATAACATAACGAATGTGCTGGGAAGTTCTCAACTTGAGATGCTAAAGAAAGCCTGCATGTCAAACGATACGATTAGGAGGCGAATAGCGGAGATGTCTGATAAAATACAGTCGCAGCTGGTCTCGAAGATTCCCAATTGGATTTTTAACTTCTCTGCGACCCAGCTTGACGAAACGATGGATGTCTCCAACTGAGCCCAACTTTTCCTCTATTCATTGTTACATATGAAAAGCAACTGGAAGTTAAGTTCTTGTTTTGCCAAACTCTCAGTACCAGAAAAACTGCAAAATAAATATTGGACAAAGTGGACAGATGCTATGACATTGGCAAGTTTACGGGGGTGGGGGGGGGGGGGGGATGTTCCAGCAATACTTAGTTCCCGTTCTGGTTTTAAAAATGTAAAAAAAAATAATCCCCAAACATTATTGGTACATACTGCACCATTAATTACCAAGCCTCAGATGATGAAAACCATGTCTGTTTAGACGAAATGTTTACTCAATGAAGTGATTACAGCAGTGAACTCCATGAAAGAGAATGCACTCAACTCTCGTTTGTTTTCTTAGTTACGAAGATACGTTTTTTTCCCCGAATTTGACAAAACTCTTGTTGCACTCCCAAGTGAGGTGTCTTTCCGAAGGGAAAGTTTCGAAGAGAGTTTTCATACTACGTGAAGAAATGCAGTCGGTTTTTGCAAGATGGTAAGCCACAGACATGAACGCAAAGTTCTATGATGTCCGTTTTCTTAAGTCCCAGTCAATGTTGGTCGACATATTGGAATCCTAGAATTCCACAATCCTGAAGCTGCACAGAAAAGAGATCACAGGGCCCAGTTGTCATCAACAATTTACACCTTTCAAAATGAAGCTCGAACTATGTCAAGTAAAGGTAGAGAAGAATAACTCTGCTCATTTCCACAAATAAACATATACATTGATAACAATGAGTTTAACGTCGGCGAAACAACAGATTTCAATCCTCGGCGAAGTAATTTCCCATTATGTTCCTGAACTATAAGAATTTGAAACATAGTATCGATTTGTCATCAACACGCTTGTACCCTCCGTTAGCGATCTGCCTTTGTGGGGACCATTTCATTTATGAACATTTTATTCATTTGGAAAGCGATGTGGGTGCAAAGCACGTCTCAGTGAAATGTATTGATTTTTGTATTGAAATGGCGCAGTCTTATCCCGATGTTGCAAAGATGGCTCTATGACTGCTGATCCCCTTTGCAGCCACCTATGTGTGCGACACGGCTTTTCCCACACGATTTGATAGCGAAACAAAATCCCGAAACAGATTAGACGCGAAAAATAACAAGAAATGTGCATTGGCCAAAACAAAGGCAAACCTAGAATAACCGGTTCAGTCTAAGCAGATGTAACTATCCCAACGAACGTACATTTGATGACCAAGATTTGTCATTTTTAAAATGAAAGAATTGTATGTCAACAAATGTTTTGATAACAGTAACTTATTATGTTACTTGTAGTTAAGTTGAAAGGGTCCGCCAGTAGGCTAATAAAAAAAATGTAAAGAGACCGCCACGCAAGAAAACCTTGAAAAGTTTTAGAACCACTCATCTAGGTATACCTAAAAGTTCGTTTCTCTGTGGGTTTTTGGATGTTAGCTCCACGCGTGGGCCAAAATATTATAAATGAAATTGATGATTTTAGCTCTTGAAAACTTATGCTCGACAAATGCCCCTTACCCCACAAAAGCCCTCCTCAGACCACAGCCCCCGGACATAAGCGCTGTAAGCCAAAGCCCCCGAGCTGGGATATAAGAGATATATAAATCAAAATTAACTCAATCAATTGAACGTCTTGAATCTTCACTATTGTTTGAATCAACCCTCAATTAGCACCACGCTGACTTTTTAAATTTCAATAACTTGTATATATCTGTCCAGGTAACTGTCGCGCCGACACCGGCCGTTATAGCAAAACATCGGCGGCGAATGGCGCCACCCCTTGCTGACAACAACTTCGCCGTTGTAAGGTTCTCTGAAGTCATAGAGGTTACAGTCACTTAGGGGCTCTAGATCCGTTGTGGCAGACATCAAAAGATGAGTTATTTTATCGCGGGAGACACCCTGAGTGAGATAAACATGACAGCCTTGAACATTTAATTTTAAAGTATTATTATTTACGTGTGCAAAACCTTCAGTTACCTCGGCTTACAACCCGACAGACAGGTTCAACGATGATTCAACTGTCATTAATGAATACGTCAGAGCATGTCGAGCTGTCTCAGGCGTGTACATCGACCAAATACGTCCTACGCCAACCGGAGAGAACTACCATATGGTCAGATTCATCGGTGACCACGTCAACGCACTGAACATTAAAACTCCACATTTTTGACGTATGGCCAGAAGACGAAAGCTGCTGTATCCCAGCTCGAGACGAATCCAAAAGAATCCAGCACACGACAGATGAATACATTACCAGGTTGTAACACCAATCGGCGCTGACAAGGCGAACGGTCAGAAGGAGCCGGTGTGACGGTAAATAAGGTCCACGGACGGTGGTCCACCTCATCCAATACTGATCGGTTTACTTCATTGTACAATGCGACAACTGCTATCGCTTTGTGCAAGTATTTTGGATGGAGAAAAAAGGTGTCGCCTTACAATCAAACAAAGCTGTCGCAGCCCGTTGTACTGTTTAGCGATCAAGCTGTTGTACGCGGGGTCGAGGCCATCTAGTGGAAGGTCGAACGTCTCCGATTCCCAATATTGTAAATACATAATATATTAATAATACCCAAGCGCGATTATTTTGAGTTTACCTTCATGACTTGCAATTGCAAACGGGAAAGGGGTTGAAAAAGGTTGGGGGGGGGGGGTCGGAGACGATCGGCTGCTATGACAAACGCATGAACTGACGTCTTGTCTGGTCCAGCGGACGCACTGTTACGGTTCAAGAGCTGGCGAGATTATTATTAAATGTGTTCAATGAAGGCCCTATATAAGCAGCAGACACGGCAGTGGTTACCACCTAACCGGCTGCTCAGTGGAGACCTCAGTGCTCCGCGCCCACTTCCAGAGGCCTCCGAGGCTGCTCTAGGCAAAAATAATAAATAAGGCTATTGACACCCCCTCCCCCACAGACATTGATTCTATAAAGGGCACCGCGAGTCAAAAAAGGATGGGAACCCCTGCAGTGCAAAATACTTGAACAATTGACGACTTGTTATAGAAAGAAAACACACACAACAACACATATCTTTTTTTTCAGATGTTTTGACGAAAATGGTTACGAATGACTCAAATGACAAGAACACCCGATTTTTACAACCACCCCCCTCTCCAACCACCACCATTCAGTATCATTATTTTTTCTGCCTGCCCCATTGGTATTGCAACTAAACAGCCAAGCATCGTAACCGGACCGTTCCTCAACATAACTCATCGATACCTTCAAGCAACCGGACCTGTTTACCCCTGGGTTAGTTGACAGGACCGGTATCAGAGTAGCAACCAGACCTGTTTACCCCTGGGTTAGTTGACAGTACCGGTATCAGAGTAGCAACCAGACCGGTTTACCCCTGGGTTAGTTGACAGTACCGGTATCAGAGTAGCAACCAGACCTGTTTACCCCTGGGTTAGTTGACAGTACCGGTATCAGAGTAGCAACCAGACCTGTTTACCCCTGGGTTAGTTGACAGTACCGGTATCAGAGTAGCAACCAGACCTGTTTACCCCTGGGTCAGTTGACAGTACCGGTATCAGAGTAGCAACCAGACCTGTTTACCCCTGGGTTAGTTGACAGTACCGGTATCAGAGTAGCAACCAGACCTGTTTACCCCTGTATCTACGCAAGAGACTAGTTGGTGGTGTCTCCAAGATAAAATGTTAATCCATACCGGTCCCCTTGCTGCTATTTGTAGAAGAACCGCTGCTCGCCCAACACATACCGCTGCTCCTCAGCACATACCAAAAAGGACTAACATAGGACAAAGCCTCCTTTGTCAACCACCTATACTTTTGTCTTCTCGCGGGGCTTGTCTACCTTTGACACTGGCACGTCTACCGCCGATGCAAGGTCGCACGCTGGGCTGTCACAGCCAACGTCCCGCACCGATGCAAGTTCATGCAAGGTCGCACGCTGGGCCGTCACAGCCAGCGTTGAAATCAATACAGCTCAGAGCCTTCCTGCCTAAAAGCAAAGAAACGCTGACAGTCAAAGATGGTGGACGGCGAGGAGCGAGTACTTCAGGAATTCGCCTAACTGGTTATTATCAGATGGAGGGCAGTGGTTCTCACTTTAGAGGCGATGGTAAGGCAAACCAGAGAATCTTTCAAAGCTTCAACTTAAAATAATGAGCCTCAAACAAAAGATCACTTTATTTGGTACACGCCATAGACACTCTGATCGGTATCTAATACAATGGCCAACGGGTCTGTAACACAATGGCCAGCAAGTATATGAAGTAAAGGCCACCAGGCATGTGACGCAAGAGCCAGCGCACCTGTTACGCAGGGACCAGCGGACCTGTGACGCAATAGCCAACAAACCCTTTTCACGGTCAGACCTGGCACAAAGAGCCGGGGTCGAGTGAGCTCGTCAGCTCATCAATGATCAATGCCATAGCTGTTCTTGGGCAGGACGTAAACAATAACGTAGTTAGATTTAAAAAAAAAAAAGTAACAGTACGGTACCCCGGGTTATATAAGATCAATATTTGAGGAGTTTTTGTTGTGTTGAGATGCAACTCTCGCAGTATGGTAGCTCTCTCTCTCTCAGTCTCTACAACAAATACGTTGTTTCAAATGCCATTTCCTGGGTCAGTTTTGTTCGATGCATTCAATGTGATCGCCTTTGACACACTTCGTGATAGTGGTCATTGGATTATTTTAGTTAACTCTCCAGGCGCCTTACTTTAAAAAAAAAACAAAAAAAAAAACATTTTTATGTTTTGCAAATACCGGTATTGTAACTGTTTGTGTGATGAACTGACTACTCCGTGAAAGGGCAAATTTAAGCCATTACATCACAGCAACCATCAACAGAAACATTACGTTAAAGATACGGTCAACAAATTAATGAGACCTATTAATATCGAATTAAATTCACGTAGTACATCGTCATAAACACACCCCCCTCCCCACACACGACTACGCCGTGGCGTAGGGAAATGGAGTTCCCGGTGTTGAACTTTTTTCTTTATACGGAGAAAACGCCATTTTCGGCACGATGCAGAGTAGCTAAGGTGGAATGGGGGCGGCAAGTATCTTGTCCCGCTCCAGGCGAAACTTGTCCTTGGATGACACTACCCCCCCCCCCACAGGTCAACAATTGAAAATGTGCTGATCACGAACCCCCCCCCCCCGGCCCCATCGATCACCACTCGCGATAATACGCTAAATACATTCTACTCAATTACAAAGCAGTTTGCGTCCCTAGGAGCCCTGTAGACAAAGGTGGTGTATTGACTTACGTACTGCATCACGCACATTAGAATCAAATGAACCAAGTGCCGTACACATTAAGTCATCGCCAGTAGAGACATCGGAGTGGTGACGGGCCGTGTGGGTGTTGAAGGGGCGGAGACCCATTGCGTCACAGAACGGTTGTTGCGGAGGAGGGCTCCGGTCCTGACATATAACAAACTATCTTAATTTAGTAGTCGTTAGTACAGGACCGCTCCTCTCTGTGATGATATGTTGGGTGTCTAGACGTTGGGACAAAGCACAACGTAAATTTAATGAAAACTCACAACTCCAACATGATATAAATGTATTGATTTCTTGATGTTAAAACAAAGTCTATCGACGAATCTATAACCTTTTCAAAACCACCTTCTCTCCTCTCTCACCACCGGAAGTGCCCTCCATCTAATTAATGATCCATCAAACTTGGTGCGACCCAAGTCCCGAAAAAACAACAACACCATTAGGCACTGATAACAATGGAACTCTGTCCTGTACCCCCCCCCCCCACCCCCCAGTCATTTGTGACACCATGGAAAACATTTTTCTTTTCACGGAGCAACTTTAAGAACGGATAGTGGTGTGCATACTGGACGGATAGTGATGTGCATACTGGACGGATAGTGGTGTGTAGGGGTGTGCCGGATCCGTTTTTTCCAACCGGATCCGGATCCGGTTTTTCTTATGCGAAATCCGCCGGATCCGGATTCCGGTTTCTCCCGGATTCCGGATTTTGGTACTATTGGTAGATACTTCGGTAAGTCAAGGTGGACTACTACTTTTTGTGTATGGGAATTCGCAATCGGCGCCAAAAAATCCGAGTTTTTAATTTTCCGATGTGTGTGTCTATTTATTATTAAATTAGTACTTTCGATATATATTTGAGTTCCGTTCCTTTTGGATAAGTGTCTTACGAGAGACGCCATGTTTCTACGCGTTCGCAGCAGGTCATGCAGCTCGCTCAACCTAATTTCGCCATGGGGTTGGCCACGCCCCCCTTTTTAATGGCGGAAGTTGACGATACTTAGGAAA
>CAXITT010000120.1:135311-158653 GCA_964033795.1 Lymnaea stagnalis
TTGGGCTGAACTAGCAAAGATAGCCCAGACAGGTGGAAAAGTATTGTGGATGGCATATGCTCTATTGGGCTGAACTAGCAAAGATAGCCCAGACAGGTGGAAAAGTATTGTGGATGGCATATGCTCTATTGGGCTGAACTAGCAAAGATAGCCCAGACAGGTGGAAAAGTATTGTGGATGGCATATGCTCTATTGGGCTGAACTAGCAAAGATAGCCCAGACAGGTGGAGAAGTATTGTGGATGGCATATGCTCTATTGGGCTGAACTAGCAAAGATAGCCCAGACAGGTGGAAAAGTATTGTGGATGGCATATGCTCTATTGGAAATGAGAAAGGCTAATAGAGAGAGAAAGAGAGTTTAAGATAATCTTGTGGATGAAAGAATTAAGAAACATTTTCCAAACATAAAATGAACTATGGAAGTTATAAATTATAGCAATTCTGTGAAAGTCATTATAAAACTTTGTAATCACTTTAGTCAAAGTTTTATCATGCATACAAAAGCCTAGGACAATTTATTATAAATTCAAACGCCATACCTTTTTTCTACCTCTGGACAATCCCTTAAAAGAAACATCTTAAATCTAATGATGTTTAATTATTAGTTATCAACACAAGAAGCTTATGTTCAAAATCTTTGAATAAATTATTGAAAGTCTTCCACAGCTTATAATTTTCTTCCTCCCCATAAAAAATGTTTTGGATTAACTTAGAATGATCAAATTTCATAACAGATTTTCAGGATGACAATAAGCAAAGAGATAATTAAATTAAGACCTAGCTTTAATATAAATTAAATTAACAATATGTTTTTAAATAGCTGGCATTGTCTTTTTAAACTTAATATAATTTAACAAAAAAAATTTGTTTAAGAACCCACAGTAGCCAGTATTTGAATATTTAAAGAAAAAAAACACATTGCAATTAATGATCATGCTTTGAAATTTTAATAGGATTAAACATTGGAAATCTGACAGTCAATGCCAAAATTTTCTCCGCCACACTTTTAAACAAAAACTCTTTTGGCTATGCGAGTGTTCTTCTTAAACTAAGATATCAATCAAAAAATTAAACCTCAGTTAAAACTGGGTGAAGTAAGACAGGAAGGTGTCTACAGTATAATACAGGTTCATCTGTAAGTACCGGTTTCCAAATTTCAAATTACTTTCACAAGCACTCATGATTCGATATTACGCATTAAGAACAGATTTTAACTGATGTCTATAAGAGTATGATAAAGTTTGCCAGCAATAATTAAAGTTACTTAAAATGGGCCAAAGTATATTTATTTATAGTACCCTTCACTAAAGGTGCTGCCTAAATATAATGTTACAGTTAAGAGAATGGTTGAATGGGGAATTCCCTTTCAATTTTCTAATTTTTTTTTAAAGATCTTTTAAATTAGAAGATGTGTAATTGATTTAGAATACCTGAATCTTTGATTCCTTAAATGCTTCCAATTATTTGGGAATGTTTTGTGTCATTTATTGAAATTTATTTGGAGTGAAAGTTGTGGATTTGAGGAGCAGCAAGAATATGATTTGGGGTTATGTTTAATGTAACAATTCTATGCCCCACCCACCACATTCGCTTAATGTACTTAAAACATTACTTCAAAAACATGGTTATAAGCTCCTCCTGCAGGCTCAGTTACCAGAGAAATTATTCACAAAGTTGCTTAATTATAGAAACCGGGACAGAACCATTATACTTTTATGAAAGATCTATACTACAGTGTGGATTCCCATCACATGGCCCTCATGGCAATGCTTCAAAATGATAGGTGGCAGGAAAAAAATGTTGAGGGTTGAGAAAATGACACAAATTTTGACACATTGGGTTCGATATTAAAAAAAGATAACTTATCATCAAACACAATTTTCTTAATTTTTCCAATTGGGTACAATTAATAAATTATACAAATGAATTATAACACTTTGACCTCGGAATACTTTACTTACTAAGACTAAGGCTGGAGTTCATTATCAAATGTTGAAAAATGGATTGACCCTGTGTTCCAATTAATCACAAACTCTGTTCAACCCTACATATATTACATAGGAAACTGTTCTGATGGTCATGATTCCCATGTGTTAAGCCCTAAAATAATCATAATGTTTTCTGTACTACTACTGCTAGTACTAAAAAAGTGGACTATGCGACACTGTATACATCAGGGGTTCTTAATCAGAGGTGCCACATCCCTCTGGGCCTGCCTGAGGTGCAGGAATACTCAGAAAATTAGGTTCATTTGGTTTGTTATCAATGTGTCATTGATCATTGGGGTGCTAGAAATGTTTTAAAATCATGAGGGCGTGTGGCGCTGCAAAAAAACAAAACTTGAACTCCTGATCTACACAGACTAGCCGTTAAACTACAGAACTATCAATTGTCAATACAGTTACAGTGCAAAATTAAAATAAAACTAGGCCTAAGCCTAAGTGGCTGAGAAAGTCAAGTGTGTGTGACAGTAAGTAGGTAGAGTCAAGAGACTAGTCCTACTCCTAGCTAGGACTATTTTATTTATTAAATAAGTCTAAATGGGCATAGAATTAGAATATTGACATACACTCAGAGGCGTAGTTTGGCCCCAGTGGACAAGATTCATTTTTACGCTCCTTTCCTTTTCTTCACAAAATACAATCAAAGTTTGATTCAAAACCCATTTTTGCCACCTGCCCCTTTAGCTAGCCTCTGCATATAATACATTATTAAACATACAATCAATGATAGACCTATAATATAGGCATAGGACATAGGATAATCATAGTCATAGTCTTGTCAGGTCTTATACTTCTGGAATTAATTAAGTAGTTGCTACTAATAATAGGTCTACAATATTTTTCAAAAACTCCATGAGTTTTGAATTAGCAGAGTAACAGTAGCTCATCAAGAGTGGAAATAACTTATCAAAATTTACAAAAATCCACTATGCATAATTATTAATACTGGCCCTGGCCACGGCCACGCCGAAAGCCTAGGCTACTAAAAACTGGGCAGGCATAACTTTGTCAGGAAATTGTCCGCAAAATATTAAAAATAAATTGGGTACAAATATGACGTGTGAGTTAAGCCATCAACTTTAATTCCTAATAATTACATTCAAACCAAGATAAACATGTAAAGTAAATTATTACCTTATCAAAGATGCGCTGTTTGGAACAGTTGAAGGCGGTCCCACACGACGCAACTGCCATACTCCTACTGCAGGATGACGACTGGGCAACAATTTGCCTCCTAGCCCAGAAGGAGAATCCATGCAGTTAGCGAAAGCACACCTCAAACTGAACTTTCCATCCAACCTTAGAATATGCTTTTAACCCATTAGGCAAGCCGAGTTGAAATATTATAATCAATACACTACAGCTATGTTGTTCCGACATGAATGTTACGTTTTCAGACCCGCAGCGCATAGCTACTTGAATTGATTCAGTCTTGGATGTGGCGTTATTCGGTAGGTCTATTGGAATCAGGTGTGGGCGTTTTAACTTCCAGAAATCGATACATTGTTATCGCACAAATTGTCTCACGTTTAAAATATAAACTTCAGCCAACTTTTTAAAGTGAAATTATAATGTTTTTAAAACAATATATTTTTCATTTGTTATATTTCGAAATAAATATTAAAAATAAAAACATTCAATTTGAGACTGACATGTTATTAGAGTTAAGCTCAACTGTTAAAAACAGTCAACAGTAATCGTTAATTGAAGTTTACAAAAATATCGATACCGCCATAACACAATTTTAACAAGGGAAATTCCCTTTAACTTAAATACTTTTGTTTAAGTTGCCACTAAAAGAAAGATGATTTATACTTATTTATCCTTCGTAATTAATTGTAAAGCTATAGTCTTATAAAACTTTAAGTCTTAATAAAATAACTACCCATGAAAATTAAAATGAGCAAAGTGTACCAATATTTTTATGACATATTTTGAACAATTTATTTTATTGTAAGCCTTAAACTTAAAAATAATGTAATTATACCAGGAAGGCCCTACCGATAGACATTTTCAAGGGAAGTGATTAGTTTTAATACAAATTATTAAATTAAATATTGTTTGTATGGAAACTGTTCTCCCCTGAATTTTTTTTTTAACATGATAAAATTAAAATAGGTAATTAAAATACATTTTTTTTAAAAAGATAATCATTGTATTTTTAGAAGAATCTTTTTTCCCATACCGTAATTAATACGAGTGGCTATTAATTAGTTATTTTGATACTAAATTAATAAAAGTTTAAAATATTGCCATTGCAGCATCCTAATAAACTGTTTAACTATTTATTGTTGTTTTTTGTGGTATTTTTTTTTCTCATTCTTTGTTTGTAGTTGTTGCTATTTTTTGCTGCAACCACAAGAATAAGTTGTATGCCCCTTTCTGCTAATTACATAATTGGGGAAATCACATTAAATTTAATAAAAGTAAAAAAGCCCCATTATTTATTTCATAGGCGATATAAATATAATAAATTTGCCCTGGTAAAAGAAAGAATCACTTTAAAATCTATATTATATATATATATATATAATACAGAATAAAGTTCTACTGAAAGTTCTTTTGAACTAAAATTGTGCTTGTTAGGGATCCACTCTGAAAATCTCATAATTATTTATTTGAAATCCACCGTAGACACAAACTACACTCTTATTTAGTTTGTATTTTACCAAAAATAGGAGGTTAGCCAGGAAAACTGTTTTGCTAAAAAATCACAATAAGACTTCAGTTTTTTTAGAGTTGAAACATCAAATCAGCTTAGAAGAAAAAAAATTAAAGTTCAGACAAGAAAAAATTCAATCAACAACCTGGTTTAAAGGATTCAAAACAAGACCCGTTTATTTGTGAGGAGAGATATTTAAAAAGTCAAATAAAATTGGTGAGATTATTGTTAAGAATCATTTTAAAATAATTTAAATAAAACTTTATAATATCATAATAAATCTTAGAGAACAAAGTGTTTTTAAAATACATGTATACATTACAAAATATTGGAGCCAATCCTTAACTGCAGTGGTTTTCAACTGGGGTTTTGCCTAGGACGTCAGCTGTGTTAGTGTGATTTTGATCTAAATTTATATAAATGAAATAATAAATTGTATTTATTGACATTTTTACTTAAATTATAAGCAAATTCTTACAAATACATTCAAAATATTTGTTTTCAAATCTTAAATGGGGTGTAACCTAACTTAATAATAAGTTTTAGTGTATCAAAAAGATTAAGAAGGGTTGAGAACCACTGCTTTATTGACTATAATTAAGAAGGGTTGAAAACCACTGCTTTATTGACTAATATTAAGAGGAGTTAAAAACCACTGCTTTATTGACTAACATTAAGAAGGGTTGAAAACCACTGATTTATTGGCTAAGATGAAGAAAGGCTAAGAACCACTGCTTTACAGACTAAGATGAAAATGGTTGAGAACCACTGCTTTATTGACTAAGATGAAGAAGATTTGAGAACCACTTCGTTTTTGGTATGGATAAGTCATCTGCAAAGGAAGTTTTCACATACATTTACACAATAAATTTCACTATCTATTTTTCAGGCCCATTTCACACTCCTATGGTGCTCTGCCTGCTCTTCACAATTTGGGAAGCAGTACCCTAACCAATTGTTTACTAGGTTATGTTTTTCATTACCATTTTTGTTACTTAATTAAATAAATTCTCATATCTATTCATCAACAAAGTTTAATGGTAAAAATTATCATAAATATGTAAGCCTAATGTAGTGTACACAAAATTTTTGTTTAACATTCTTTACTTTAATATATGATATACCAGATGATACAGTATTCAAATGGGTGCTTTATCATAAATAAAATTTGACAGATATGTAGAAGTGTCAAATTCTTTCATTTGAATACTTAGTGGGCTCCATCGACACATTTCATGGGATCTGTGCCTTTTTATAAAATTAATTTTAATTTTATTTTCTCTTATATAAAAACATAATTTTGTAATTGTGCAGCTTGGAAAAATAGTTCCATAGATTAAAAAAAAGAAAAAAAAAAAAGAAAGAATAACTACTGCCATAGAATGTAATAATGTTTGTTCCCCTTATGAGATTAAATTATGATCAGGTTATGTATAAATAAAGGGAATATAATATTATACCAGAATAATAAATTACATTTCAGATCCATGCTATTACACTTGAAATGAGTTTTAATTATTTCTATTTAAAATTTTAACACAATCTGTCAGTGACAATGCACTCTGTCATTGCCATCATTTCTCACAATTTCAGATCTCCGTGCCTGAAGCAACAAAGGCCAAAGTTAAGAGGGAAACAAAAATGTTAATGGAATAAATTGCAGGCCCTGTTATTGGACAATATTCTGCCTTTCTTATTCTTGTTTTTTTTCAAAGCTTCAATAATGAGGAGCTACAGCAGTTGTGTAAAAGAATATGAAGAACTTTATACAATAAATAAATGCAGCTGGGCACATAATAATGAAGCAATGACTTCTTCTTTTTTCATATATAAAAAAAGCAAAATTGTTGTGGCAGCAAATGTGTAACATTACAGGGATGGACAGAATAAATTAAATGTTAATATAATAGGCTATATATCACAAGGGTGTGTTTTGTAACAGTAGAAAATATAAAAGTAAAAGGAATCAACTGATCAACAGATGCAATTTGCAAGCTTTTTTCTTTAAATATGGGAAAGGCAATGATATTTACAAATAATTTCCTTTTTTAAAAAAAGCAATTAATTAATTGTTAGACATGTGATCTATTGAAATAGTCATGTAATCCATACACATATAAAGGTGTAAAGCATGCATAAGATATATAAATTCTAAATGTCATAGCTAAAGGAATGGAAGGGGGGGGGGAAAGCTAATAATGAAGCTATTATGTCAGAGCTACTTTTCTCTTATGTGTTTAAAATTAACCAAGATCAGTAAAAATGTTACGGAAAAATAATAATCACAAAAAAACTTACATTTAACCAAAAAAAATACTGATGCTTAACATGCTCATTGATAACAATATTAAATTAAATTATTTCACTTCCATATTTTGACAGAAAATTTCTTTATAAAAGTTTTTTGTTTCTTATTGTTTAGTTTATCACTATTAAATTTTTGATGTTTTAAACATGAAGATTCTAATTTTTTTTTTTTATAATGCAAACATTTTTTCCATTTAATATAAATAAAGTATCACATTAATATAACCAAAAAAAAAAAAAATTCTATTTTTTTTAAAATAAAAAAATATTTAAAAATAAAAAAAAAAAAGTAAAGGGGACAATTTTTTTTTTTTTTTTTTTTGCTCTTGCAATTTTATATATGATGCNTAAAAAAAAAAAAAAAAGTAATTAAAAAAAAATCCTTATTTTTAAATTTTTAATGAAACAGGTTTTTTAAAAAAAAAAAAAAGAGATCTATATTGAATGATGCCTTCTAAATGTATACTACAGCTACTGAAGAACTTATAAACTAAAATTTATTTAAAAGATAAGGCAAATTATATAATTCATAACACAGTACAAATCTAGAGCTCTGATGAAATTTTTATCTCAGTGCTCAAGTTTTGAAAATAAAAGTATGTAACCTTAAGCTAAAACCTGAAATAATGTACCACTAATCTATTTAAAGACTAATAAAATCCTTGTAATTTGCAGCATAGTTTTTTTAGTATATTCAAAAAGTCGAAAACAGAACCCAAAAGATTTTATTTTTATAGAAATAATTAATTTTATCCCATGAGGTTGATTAAATTACAATGCATGAAATGGTTTCATTTGTTAATTTTTCTCAGTGTAAATGGCAAAATAGAATGAAATAAGATTTTCTATATTAAATGGCAATATTTTTTTGTGTAGACATAACTTTATACACTTGAAGTTTATCATATTATTAAGTTCATAACTTAAAGCTGCACTGTATATAAATAGATTTAAATGATCACAAAATACAAGTGAACAAACCTGAAAAAAAAAATGACATCACTCAACCATGCATTTATTTCAATGAAGAACAAAAAAATTTAAAAAAGGCATTACATTAGTTACTGAAGTGGTGGGTTTATAAGTGGTAGTAGTAAAAAGGCAAAAGTGGCTAGTAAAAACAATTTTTAAATCCAATTCTGAAAATTCATGGTGATTTTGTAATATATTTATGTAATGTGAAATGATTTCTGCATGGAATCACGACAGTCCGACTCTGGGTCATGGCGGTGTTGTCAGGTCAATGGCAGTGTTGTCAGGTCAATGGAAGTGTTGTCCGGTCATCACGCTTTATTCAAGTTACAAAACATCAATTCAAGAATACTTCATCCATTCACCTCTCTGAATTTACACCAAGAAATAAAACATGCCGCTTCATTGTTGTTATTTTGATATCATAAGCTAATAGATTTCCAACTATGAAAGATTGAATCACAACGTAACAACTATCAGTAACAAGCCCCTTTCTCCCGCCTTGTTGTTTTACTTAAATTAAAACCAAAACAAAAATGTCCATTGAAAGGCCATTATTTTAAATTGCCAATAATTGCTAATTTTTTTTCAATGGATAAAATTAAATTTCAAGTGTTAATCTTTTATGTCCTCTATTCATTTTAAAATCTATTGTAAAAATCATACAGTAAAAAAAGCCCCTTTTTTTAGCATCTCTTGCTTTAAAGACAAATCCATTTTTTTTTTCTTCCTATTATTATTTAATAACCCACCAAAAAAAAAAAAATTGTTATAACTTTAAGAAATTGATTTGCTAACAATTTGAACAGCAGGTTCTTTTTAAAAAACATTTTCAAAATCTGATGAAATATTTAAAATTACAGACATTTCAAACAATCACTTAAATTCCTCTAATTCAGGAGTCCTCAAACATTTTCATCAGTGGGCTGGTTCAGTGCCCCTTAGACTCTAGGAAGCCTGCACATAGTTCCTCAGACACTGTTTGGGGCCCGCACTATCTTTTGAAAATGATATGATCCAATTACTATGCACAACCCAGATATATTTATAATTTATATGAAGTGAAATATTTTGTTGAAAAAAAATAACAAAAATAATATTTAAAAATAAGAAAAATTTTAAACAATAATAAGTTATTTGTATTTCAATGGGAAGTATTGGCTTCTCATTGGGAAAATAGATGATCAATATCAGTTTCCATATTCGTCACTGTTACCCTGGTACCCATACTGTTGCCATGCGGGATGAGCTAAGGACATCTGGCAGGCAGGATCTGGCCCACTGGCCATGGTTTGAGGACCCCTGCACTTATTTATATTGCTTAAATCTTTTTATGCCAAAAATTGACAGAAGTTAAGACTAAAAAATATATTTAAAGATTTAATTCCCTCAAAGTTGGAGTAGATTTTGAGTTAACTAATTTTTTTTTAAAACTTTATCATTGGTGAAATCTTAATTCTTTTGTTCTCAGAAGGAATGCATAATATTTTTAATGGTAAACAAACAAAATAATTAAAAGTAAAATTTATAATTGTGGATTTTAAACAAAATCTTTGTTGTCACAAATTCCTTATATTTTGAAGAGAAATCACTCAAGATAATTTTAGTCTACTTTTATTTTAAAAAACATGCATCCCATTCCCCATTGGTCGCCCAAGTTTTACTTTAACCCAATTTTTATAAATATAATAATGTACACAGTACATTTATTCTCAATTTAAGAGAATCATGTGTTTGTGTAGAGAAAGAAAAATCATATCTGCCAAATTTAAAACAAAAAAAAAAAGGAATTATAAATGGAAAGATTAATTAAATAATTAATAATGCTGGATATGAAATCTCCAGAGGGTTTAGGTGGTCCATTTGGAAGATTAGGATGCGGATCAGCTGGACCGGACCTGCTGATGGAGCCACCATTGACTTAGTCTGTCACCAGGTGGTGGCTGGGAGTTTCCTATCTGGAAGTGTTGAGTACCCCTTGATGACTTTTTGTCCCGCCCCCCCAGTCATAGTTTATCAGGGCGATTAAAAGCCGTTTTAAGGAATCTTCTTCTAGTGGGGGGGCGGAGTGGGGTGTTGGGGAGGGGGTTGGGCTGAGTGGATTTAGCCTTCGTAAAAGGTTCAAAGATCTGTTGTTGGGCACCGAGGACTTTGCATGTTTGGTTATTTGTGCTGCTTTTCAAGAAAGAATATTTAATCCGGCCGTACTCTTCTACAGATCAGACAATTGTGTCTGTGAGTGCTCAGTAAGAGCAAGGAGCATGAAATATCTTGGTCATCATTGTTTCTACATCTCTTTTATTTCCATGAATTTATCCACACATGAATAGTTAATGATGTCAATTGGACCTCATTTCATGCACCTTTTGTTGGCTGGCAGAAGAGAGACTAAAATGCTTCCCATCCTCAAAAAAGGGCTTCACTAGGGGTTCCAAGTGCAGATAGCAAGTAGTGCATAGGACACAGTGCAGACACAGACATAGTAAAATGTCTCCTGGAGACAGCGTTATCCTTCTCGTTGTGTATGTTTGGAGCAGCCCAGTTAACCCCCCCTCTAGTTTGTTATTGAAAGGGCGGTCCCACATACAAGGCATTGAGAACCTTCATGCAGCCTATCCTTATACCTGTGTTAATGAGAGAATCACCTAATGGTCCCTATGTCAGACCTGCCGAAGTTCACTTCTGTCATTTTGCTTTCCCTTCCAGCACCACTTGCAGCACTTGGCCCTCGAGGACTGGCGGACGAGATCATCCAGGCTCATGCACACCGCTGCGGCAAGGAAGAACAGGGCTCCGCCCCATCCCAGGCCGTAGCCGACCCCGTACTGATGGTTTTGGATGGTGCTGTCTGTTTCTATAGCTACTGGGAATATAAGTAAGGCAATGCTGGCACTGAGAGCTGTGGAATAGGAAAAAATAGGTCAAAGGTTAGGTCATTTTCTGAGGCTTTATAAATTTTTTATTTAAAAAATAATAATAATTCAGTTGTTGCATAAATGAGTAAGAAGAATTATAATAGATTTTGCTTAGAAATGAAATTTTATTATTTGAATCCAATTTGTGAAATCTGTCACGGATGCTAGTTGTGGGAGTTGACAGACACCAGCTGTAAAAACACCAGGTTTGATGACACTAGAAGACAACAAGTGACACTAGAAGACACCAGTTGACACTAGAAGACACCCAGGGGTGATGACAAGAAATGTGAAGACACTAGGTGTAAAGACACCAGTTGTTGAGACTGAAGACACGAGGTGTTAAGACACTAAGTGTGAAGACAATAATTGTGGAAAGACTCTGTGAGAAGGCAGTAGCTTTGAAGACTCCATATGTGAAGACAATAGAAGACACCAGGTGTGGAGACACCAGCTGAGAAGACACTAGGTGTGGAGACACTAGGTGTGGAGACACTAGGTGTGGAGACACTAGGTGTAAAGACCCTAGGTGTGGAGACACTAGGTGTGGAGACACTAGGTGTGAAGACACTAGGTGTGGAGACTCTAGGTGTGAAGACACTAGGTGTGGAGACACTAGGTGTGAAGCCACTAGGTGTGGAGACACAAGGTGTGAGGACACTAGGTGTGAAGACAATAGATGTAAAGACAGTAGGTGTGAAGACACCAACTAAGAAGACACGAGGTGTAAAG
Source organism: Lymnaea stagnalis (assembly GCA_964033795.1). Classification (NCBI taxonomy): domain Eukaryota; kingdom Metazoa; phylum Mollusca; class Gastropoda; family Lymnaeidae; genus Lymnaea; species Lymnaea stagnalis. The sequence goes on from CAXITT010000120.1 coordinate 146,903, forward strand.
AAACTAAGTGTAAAGACATCAGGTGTGAAGACACCAAGTATAAAGACACCAAGGGTAAAGTCACCAGGTGTAAAGACACCAGGTGAGAAGACACAAAATGTTAGACTTGAGGTGTGAAGACACCAGCTGAGAAGACACCAGGTGTGAAGACACCAGGTGTGAAGACACCAGGTGAGAAGACACAAAATGCTAGACTTGAGGTTTGAAGACGGCAAAAAGACACATTTTCTTTGGTAGCTTTTTGGGTAGACTTTGGCGTGGAAATTATTTAAGCAATTTTACCAAGTAGTGCACTTAATCCCATTTTTAAAAAAAAAAATAATGAAGCCTAATCAAGGGCACCTTTCCATAGTTAACCCAGAGAAGAACTTTGATTTGTTTGTGATAGCCTCAAACGTTTTCTGTACAAACAGACGTTTTGTGTATTGATCCAGGCATAAGTACAGCATTGAATGAAGCTTATTAAAACCAAAATTGATCAGGGAACTCAGAGACTCAAAGTTTCTGAATTTAAAAAAAAAATCATCAGTGTTCCAAATTTGTCCCAAAATGGATCACTTTTTAAATTCATTTATTGACGTTTTTAAGAGTGTGAGATTAAATTTTTTTGTTTTTTTTTTAAATTAAAAAATATTTAAAAGCATCATTTAAACACCTTGAACATCTTTGGATAAGCAACTTTGTGACAAGTGACTCCAGTGGAAAATTGTCCATACCAGGTAGCCGGATTATGAGGGCTTTTTATAGAAAGTGGGGAGGGGGGAAAAGTGGGGGTGGGGTAAATAAATGTATAATTTTCTTCATCTCAAAATGATTTTTTTTCTTTGCATTTTTGCAACTTTAGTATTTTCAAATCCTGCTCATGGGAAACTGGCTGCGTCTATCGTTCACACAAAACACCCTGCACAATAAGACCTCCCAAAATAATGTTTCTGGAACAGTAATCGAAATCGTTGGATTGTAATCGTTAGATTGTGGTCGTTAGATTGTGGTCGTTGGATTGTGGTCGTTAGATTCTGGTTGTTAGATTGTGGTCGTTAGATTGTGGTCGTTAGATTGTGGTCGTTAGATTGTGGTCGTTAGATTGTATTCGTTAGATTGTGGTCGTTAGATTGTGGTTGTTAGATTGTAATCGTTAGATTGTGGTCGTTAGATTGTGGTCGTTAGATTGTAGTCGGTTAATATCAATATTTTAGTTTGGTTCCGACCCTAGCGTCCTTCTTATCTTTTAGATCATACTCACCGGAAATAAGGAATATTTCCCCCGCAGAGTGGAAGTAATAAATTTTCCTTGGTAAAGGATTAGTGCAGACACCACACATGGAAAGCACAGAGGCGAGGAAGCCAAACGTAGAGGCAAATATCATCAGGCCTATGACAGCGTTCTGCCAATCTGGGGAGGACAACAGAAAGAGCGGTAAGGCATCAAATCAATAGAGACTCACTTGATGATATGGTGTACTGACATGAATCCGCTCAATTTTTCATCATACCGATATCCCTTGGCGGTACTGGCACACACACACACACACGCACGCACACACACACACACCACACACGCGCCCCCCCCCCTTCCCCCAATCCGTACCCAACAATGCCTCCATTACATCAGAACCAATAATTGGCTGCCATCAGTTCGGCGTAGCTAAGATGGTCAGAGAAAGACTCAGTCATACACACAACGCGGACATTGTCGTTGTTTAGGATGTCTATCCATGACTTATTGTTTATAGCAGATGTCTGTCCATTACTTATATCAGATGTCTGTCCATTACTGATAGCAGATGTCTGTCCATTACATATAGCTGATGTCTGTACATTACTTATAGCTGATGTCTGTCCATTACTTATAGCTGATGTCTATCCATTACTTATAGCTGATGACTGTCCATTACTTATAGCTGATGTCTGTCCATTACTTATAGCTGATGTCTGTCCATTACTGATAGCAGATGTCTGTCCATTACTTATAGCTGATGTCTGTACATTACTTATAGCTGATGTCTGTCCATTACTTATAGCTGATGTCTGTCCATTACTTATAGCTGATGTCTGTCCATTACTTATAGCTGATGTCTGTCCATTACTATAATCTATACTATAATCTAATTCAAATTCCCGCACAATCTTCCTTTTTGTCATTTGGTCTAAAAAGTAATAACGCCCCATCAGAAAAGCTGACAAAAAAGGCCACCAAATAATCCATAATATGTTATCGTCACTGTCTGTAGGCCCATGAGCCTGTGCTAAATATCAAGATAACCATTAGGTCAGAAATTGATTACAAGATTGGACCCAGACAACGGACACATACACCAAATGAATTTTTGTTTAAATATAAAAAGAATATTATTTTTTTTTAAAATTCAACTGAAAGTAATAATTTGCCAACCCACACATGCTCATAATTATTTTAAAATTTTATTTCTCAGAAGATAGGGTGTGTTCATTTTCCTGTTGGTGAACAGTCAATGTCTCGTACGTACACACTACAATGTACACGGATCCACTCTATGATGGCTGCCATTTTGAAACAGCCGTTTGAAAAAAAAAAGATAAATTAAAAATATTCACCATATTTATTGAAAATATAAGTAAATACACCTCAGTTCCCCAACATAAGTAAATACACCTCAGTTCCCCAACATAAGTAAATACACCTCAGTTCCCCAACATAAGTAAATATACCTCAGTTCCCCAACATAAGTAAATACACCTCACTTCCCCAACATAAGTAAATACACCTCAGTTCCCCAACATAAGTAAATACACCTCAGTTCCCCAACATAAGTAAATACACCTCAGTTCCCCAACATAAGTAAATACACCTCAGTTCCCCAACATAAGTAAATACACCTCAGTTCCCCAACATAAGTAAATACACCTCAGTTCCCCAACATAAGTAAATACACCTCAGTTCCCCAACATATGTAAATATACCTCAGTTCTCCAACATAAGTAAATATACCTTAGTTCCCCAACATAAGTAAATACACCTCAGTTCCCCAACATAAGTAAATACGCCTCAGTTCCCCAACATAAGTAAATATACCTTAGTTCTCCAACATAAGTAAATATACCTTAGTTCCCCAACATAAGTAAATACACCTCAGTTCCCCAACATAAGTAAATACACCTCAGTTCCCCAACATAAGTAAATACACCTCAGTTCTCCAACATAAGTAAATACACCTCAGTTCCCCAACATAAGTAAATACACCTCAGTTCCCCAACATAAGTAAATACACCTCAGTTCCCCAACATAAGTAAATACACCTCAGTTCCCCAACATCAGAATAAAATGACGCTATGAATCACAATGATATGTTTATTTTGCTTCTTAGAATTGAATTTGCCAGGTAGGTTAAGGGGGAGGGTTACACCAAAAAAAAAAGGGGGGGGGGGGGGGTTATGGGGTGAATTTGAATGTCACCCTCCACATCTAAACAAAGAACTTCGCCTTTCATATGTCCCGCCACCATTTTGTCTATTTCCCTTGTACAACTTGTTTGGCTAGTAATCCGTACGTGGCTTCCTATCCGGACAGGATGCGACTGCTTGTACGTCGGATGAGTTCTGGTAGCAATACTCCCATAGGCCACCCTCAAAGCCTGCGAACACAGCACACACAAATATGATCATGATATGCATTAAAAAAAAATGTAGACGCACATGCGAGAACACATTAAAAATGTACATACTAAAATGATGACTAATTGTCAACCAATACTTGACTTTGTTTCTTTGTGTGTGCATACGTGTGTGTGGGGGGGGATGTGGACCGTTTATAAATTATGTCAGACTATTTTTAGACAATATTGAACACTTCCCCCAATTTTACAATTTTACACCCTCTTACGTAATGGTATTTAAAAACCTACCCAACCCATTCCTTTGTTCTTAAGATGAGTGACGTAATTTATGGATGAACCCCTTGTAAGACCATTGATGAATGTAGATGATACCAAGTTAATGGAAGGGATTGACAGCAGGAAGTCAGGTGTTTAGAACAGGTGGGAAGGTGTGAGGTGCAACAGTTGGGGGCGTGGGGGTTAAGGAGTGAGTGAATGGTGTGGATGTGGGAGTAAAAGTGAGTGTGGGTAGGGGGGGAGTAAAGGTTGGAAAGGGGGAGAAGTTAGTGTGGCTAGGGGGAAAAAGTGAGTGTGGGTAGGGGGGAAGTGAGTGTGGGCAGGGGGGAAGTGAGTTTGGGTAGGTGAGAATTTAGTGTTGGTGGGGGGAAGTGAGTGTGGGTAGGTGAGAATTTAGTGTTGGTGGGGGGAAGTGAGTGTGGGTAGGTGAGAATTTAGTGTTGGTGGGGGGAAGTGAGTTTGGGTAGGTGAGAATTTAGTGTTGGTGGGGGGAAGTGAGTGTGGGTAGGTGAGAATTTAGTGTTGGTGGGGGGAAGTGAGTGTGGGTAGGGGAGAATTTAGTGTTGGTGGGGGGAAGTTAGTGTGGGTAGGGGGGAGAAGTTAGTGTGGATAGGGGGAGAAGTTAGTGTGGGTAGGGGGGAAGTGAGTGTGAGTAGGGGGAAGTTAGTGTGGGTAGGGGAAAAATTAGTGTGGGCAGGGGGGAGAAGTTAGTGTGGGTAGGGGGGAGAAGTTAGTGTGGGTAGGGGGAAGTGAGTGTGGGTAGGGGAGAAGTGAGTGTGGGTAGGGGGGAAGTTAGTGTGGGTAGGGGAGAAGTTAGTGTGGGTGGGGGTGAATTTAGTGTTGGTGGGGGGAAGTGAGTGTGAGTATGGAGAAGTGAGTGTGGGTAGGGGAGAATTTAGTGTGGGCAGGGGGGAAGTGAGTGTGGGCAGGGGGGAAGTGAGTGTAGGCAGGTGAGAATTTAGTGTGGGTAGGGGAGAATTTAGTGTGGGTAAGGGAGAAGTGAGTGTGAGTAGGGGGGAAGTGAGTGTGGGTAGGGGAGAAGTTAGTGTGGGTGGGGGTGAATTTAGTGTTGGTGGGGGGAAGTGAGTGTGAGTATGGAGAAGTGAGTGTGGGTAGGGGAGAATTTAGTGTGGGCAGGGGGGAAGTGAGTGTGGGCAGGGGGGAAGTGAGTGTGGGCAGGTGAGAATTTAGTGTGGGTAGGGGAGAATTTAGTGTGGGTAAGGGAGAAGTGAGTGTGAGTAGGGGGGAAGTGAGTGTGGGTAGGGGAGAAGTTAGTGTGGGTGGGGGTGAATTTAGTGTTGGTGGGGGGAAGTGAGTGTGAGTATGGAGAAGTGAGTGTGGGTAGGGGAGAATTTAGTGTGGGCAGGGGGGAAGTGAGTGTGGGCAGGGGGGAAGTGAGTGTGGGCAGGTGAGAATTTAGTGTGGGTAGGGGAGAATTTAGTGTGGGTAAGGGAGAAGTGAGTGTGAGTAGGGGGGAAGTTAGTGTGGGTAGGGGAGAAGTTAGTGTGGGTGGGGGTGAATTTAGTGTTGGTGGGGGGAAGTGACTGTGAGTATGGAGAAGTGAGTGTGGGTAGGGGAGAAGTTAGTGTGGGTGGGGGTGAATTTAGTGTTGGTGGGGGGAAGTGAGTGTGAGTATGGAGAAGTGAGTGTGGGTAGGGGAGAATTTAGTGTGGGCAGGGGGGAAGTGAGTGTGGGCAGGGGGGAAGTGAGTGTGGGCAGGTGAGAATTTAGTGTGGGTAGGGGAGAATTTAGTGTGGGTAAGGGAGAAGTGAGTGTGAGTAGGGGGGAAGTGAGTGTGGGTAGGGGAGAAGTTAGTGTGGGTAGGGGAGAATTTAGTGTGGGTAGGGAGAGAAGTAAGTGTGGGTAGGGGGAGAAAGTAGTGCGGTTACACTTTTTGTATTTTAAATTTAGAAAAAGGGGGTGGGCGGTAGTTCGATAATAATATTACAGGCCTGTATGAATGTGACTCTAGGGGTTGGGGGTTAGGATTGGGGTTTGGGCACCAGGGGAAGGAGTGGATTGGATCAAGTGGATAGAAAGGAGTGGATTGAATCTAGTGGATACAACAAAGTGGATAGAATTAAGTGGATTGAATCTATTTGATAAAAGGGAGTGAGTGTATTGAATCTAGTAGATAGAAGGGAGTGGATTGAATCTATTGGATAGAAAAGAGTAGATTAAATCTAGTTCATAGAAGAAAGTGGATTGAATCAAGTAGATAGAAGGAAGTAGATCGAATCAATTGGATAGTTTCGAGTGGATTAAATCAAGTGGATAGAAGGGAGTAGATTAAATCAAGTGAATATCAAGAGTGGTTTGAATATACAGGATAAAAGGGAGTGGATTGAATCGAATTGATAGAAGGGAGTGGATTGAATCGAATTGATAGAAGGGAGTGGATTGAATCGAATTGATAGAAGGGAGTGGATTGAATCGAATTGATAAAAGGGAGTGGATTGAATCGAATTGATAGAAGGGAGTGGATTGAATCGAATTGATAGAAGGGAGTGGATTGAATCGAATTGATAGAAGGGAGTGGATTGAATCGAATTGATAGAAGGGAGTGGATTGAATCGAATTGAAAGAAGGGAGTGGATTGAATCGAATTGATAGAAGGGAGTGGATTGAATCGAATTGATAGAAGGGAGTGGATTGAATCGAATTGATAGAAGGGAGTGGATGGAATCGAATTGAAAGAAGGGAGTGGATTGAATCTAGTGGATACAGGGGATAAGATTGAATCTAGTGGATACAGGGGATAGGATTGAATCTAGTGGCTACAGGGGATATGATTGAATCTAGTGGATACAGGGGATAGGATTGAATCTAGTGGATAGAGAGAGAAAGGTAAGGATTAAAGGATAACGTGGGAAGTTGGCAGAGTGTATGGTTGGCGGAGTGTATGGTTGGCAGAGTGTTTAATTGGTAGAGTCTATGGTTGGCAGAGTATATGGTTGGTAGAGTCTATGGTTGGCAGAGTGTAATGTTGGTAGAGTCTATGGTTGGCAGAGTGTATGGTTGGTGGAGTGTATGGTTGGCAGAGTGTATGGTTGGTGGAGTGTATGGTTGGCAGAATGTATGGTTGGCAGAGTTTATGGTTGGCAGAGTGTTTGGTTGGGAGAGTGTATTGTTGGCGGAGTGTCTGGTTGGCAGAGTGTATTGTTGGCAGAGGGTATGGTTGGCGGAGTGTATGGTTGGCGGAGTGTATTGTTGGCAGAGTGTATGTTTGGCGGAGTGTATGGTTGGTGGAGTGTATTGTTGGCAGAGTGTATGGTTGGCAGAGTGTATGGCTGGTGGAGTGTATGGATGACGGAGTGTAATGGTTGTTTGGCAGAGTGTATGGTTGGCGGAGTGTATGGCTGGTGGAGTGTATGGCTGATGGAGTGTATGGTTGTTTGGCAGAGTGTATGGTTTTTTTGGCAGAGTGTATGGTTGGCAGAGTGTAATGGTTGGCAGGGTGAATGGTTGGCAGAGTGTATGGTTAACAGAGTGTATGGTTGGCAGAGTGTATGGTTGGCAGAGTGTATGGCTGGAGTAAATGCTATAGTAGTAGCAAATGGAGATCCGTCGACTAGATTTCGCCAAGACGTTTGAAGTGAAGAAGATTCAGGGAGGATAGTGTAGAGCACCCCCACTGCCCCTCCTACCAAACGTCAAACATTGGTTTACCTTTCCCGTGTATCCACCTGGAGCTGGCCAAGGCCGCCAGGATGAAGATCATGGCCGTGGTCGTAGCGAAGACGCCGAAGAGGCGGAACGGGCGCCAGAGCCTGGCCTCCCTCAGATAGTACTCCTCCCCAAACTTGCGAAGATCCGAGCTGTTCTGTCGAGTCTTGAATTTGAGGAAGTTCTTCATGCTCGTCATATTATCCAGGGTTAGGCGTTGGGCTCGGGCACTAGCGCGGGAAGGTGCCGAAAACGAGAAGCTGGAACTTCCGGTCCGATCAGACGATTTCGTCCATCCAAAATGGCCGCGGCGGAAGTTTTGTTACGAGCGAACATGAAAAGTTCGCCATTGTGATTATTCAGACCACATGTTTTGTTGTTGTTGTTGTTGTTGTTTTAGTGAGGTGATCTCTGATTATGGACGTTAAAAAGCCCAGCTGATTTTATTTTGTTTCAAGTCCATGTATTTCTTTGCATTCTTTCCTTATTTTAAATCACACAATTTTGCGCAAAACTTTGGCACTAGCATCGCTTACAAGTTCTCTCCATTCTAAAGAAGCAGTTGAAGGTGAGCACACATTGAAATTATTCAGGCGCCGAACATTCCCAGTTCACTAAACCAAGAACCACGAAGAGGCAAGTGAGTATTACAAGACAAAAACTAGTGATAAGCTTACTCGACAGATCGGCACATTGATTCAAGCAGATTCTTTACGAAATGGCTTTGCGGCAAAACTAAATACCGACTTAAGATGATGAGGATGACTAAGCCTGATCCCCACACCACCATTCCTGAGCACACGTCACGAGCACACCAACCATTCACGAGCACACCAACCATTCACGAGCACACCAACCATTCACGAGCACACCAACCATTCACGAGCACACGTCACGAGCACACCAACCATTCAAGAGCACACATCACGATCACATCACGATTACTAGTCGAGAAACGAATTAAAACAAAAACATAGAAGACTACAACACCAAGCTAAGACTGGGGATCGAACCCACGTAATTCTGCGCGACGTTTTAACAAATTAAAATGAATTAAAGAAAGCGATTACTAAGTAATCGACTCCTGGAAACATTGTTTGCCTTATAAATCCTTTGTAAAATGTAATATTGAGCAATGGTTGGGGAGGGGGGTGGGGGGGGGGAAAGGGGGGCGGGGGTTTAAACAATTTCACAAAACATGCATACAAGTAACGCACTTAATAAGAATCCCAATTAGTACCCCCCTCCCCCCCACCTTTTTTTTTACAGGCACACAAAGTGCACTCTTGTTTCCACGGCCCAAAACTCTATTCATATTTTAATGACCCACCAATTCTTACAACCCAGATTTTTTTCACCACCTACTTCAGCTAAACAAAAGGAAATATTTTGTTTCCTTTTGTAGCGCGGTTATCGGAAATTTTCCCACATGTTCCCATAAAGAAACAGGAAAAATTCATTTTTGATGTTTGTGGCTGAAAATTTATACGAATGTGTTGTGCCAAGTGTCAGCGCGAGTGGTTGGGGAGGGGAGGGAGGCTGGTCAGGTGACCGTCCGAAGATATGGCCCGCCTACTACGAACAAAAAGAGGAGTTAATATAAAGCATTTTTTAAAAGTTACATGCTCAGATGTACGTAATAAAACGTAGAACAGACGTACATTACACATAACAAGGAGAATAAATTGATCCAATCTTACTAATAATTTTACTAATGACTCAATAACATTAATGCCACCATCTTGTCTGGCTTTCGACTCAAGGAGTAAAGTAAATTAAAGGTATGCTTGAACATTATGAAATGTCCAGTCTTTAATATTTGACCATTCAATATTCATTGAGCCGTAACATAACTATGTTTACACGTTACAAGTCCAGTGGTTCCCAACCTTTTTGACTAGCTGAGCCATATTAAGATACAATTTATATGAGAATCGGATTTGCCAACCGCCTGTAAATTTACGAAAGTCGGTAAAAATTTGACATAAAAATTGCTAGCTCCCAAAAAACCCACAAATCTGTAGGATGTCCGTTAGAAAAGAGAAATTGTTTATAATTCTTTAAAAATAATGTCCGTAAAACAACATATTTGTCCGTAACAGTTGTGAAGCTTTAAAATATTTATCTGTAATTTTTATTTTTTGAGTTGGCCAGCTTGATAGACAGCAGCCCCCCCCCCCACCCCCTTTTTTAAGGTACCCTATGTCTTAAAAAAGAGTGAGTGCCCCTAATAATCGCTCCATGGAAAACCGGATGGAGAACCACTGCTCTTGACAATCGTCAACCATGGCGATCTCGCAAGTAAAAGACTTAAGATTGGTTCCAATGTCAACAAGCCCGCATTTGACCTCAGGTTTTCTCGTATCCAGTATACTATAAGTATAACAATAGGCTAACAACTAGGTACGTCTCTGTCGAGTTTACAATAGATACAATGATATGAACACCACTAGGTACGCCTCTGCTCGTTTGACGACTGCTCGCTAAGCCAACGCTTCTGTTTTTGGCAATGCTGATTGTAAACACTTGCTCAAATCATTTTGAAAATATTTAACATCGTTTTGGAACCCTCCAACACGCCCCAGTGGTCCCCAAACAGAAAAAAATGGAGGATGCGACACAGCAAACCAAATAAGATGATTATCTCACTAACGATGTCGCGAGCACTAGGATTCATTTTTTTAACGGTGTAGTAATATGAAGCATCGCATTCGTTAAATAGATGAACTACAATCAATGCACGAGCTTTAAGAAAAACATATTAAAAATGAAATAATAACAAATGGATTTGCGGATCACCGTACAATCACACACCAAAATAATAACAATTGGTTGTGCAGAGCTTCATACAAACAGTGGAACATCCGGATGTCCGGTCTGAATTGATCAAATCTGAACGCCGGGACTGTCTCTCCAACATGGCGGACCGCGTCATTAATGAGTCCCTTAGGATGGGTGGTGTGTGTGTGTTCGTAAAGTTCACTAATGAGTGTATGTGTTCGTAATGTTCACTAATGAATGGTGGTGTGCTCGTGAAGTGTGCTCCTGTATGGTGGTGTGCTCGTGAAGTGTGCTCATGTATGGTGGTGCGCTTGTGATGTGAGACTATAAAAAAAAAAAAATAAAAAAAAAAAAAAAAAAGGGGGGGAAAAAAGGGGGGGGGGGGGGGGGGGGGGGGGTAAATGTTTAATTGGGCAACGAGCAAAAAAAAATAAAAATAATTTGAGAAACGCTGGCTTAGATGACATGCTACGTCCACTATAACATGTCTATTTAGCAATAGGTTTCTTGAACATTGCACATCACCAACTACGTGTCTGGTTAATTACATAATATTTGTCATTAGTACTAGAGTCTTAACATATAGCGAGTCTAAACAAATAGCGAGTCTTAACATAGAGCGAGTCTTAACATAGAGCGAGTCTTAACATATAGCGAGTCTTAACTCTTAACATATAGCGAGTCTTAACTCTTAACATATAGCGAGTCTTAACATATAGCGAGTCTTAACATATAGCGAGTCTTAACATATAGCGAGTCTTAACTCTTAACATATAGCGAGTCTTAACATATTGCGAGTCTTAACATATAGCGAGTCTTAACTCTTAACATATAGCGAGTCTTAACTCTTAACATATAGCGAGTCTTACCTCTTAACATATAGCGAGCCTTAACTCTTAACATATAGCGAGTCTTAACATATTGCAAGTCTTAATATATAGCGAGTCTCAACTCTTAACATAAATCGAGTCTTAACATATAGCGAGTCTTAACTCTTAACATTAGCGAGTCTTATTTCTTAACATTAGCGAGTCTTAACATATAGCGAGTCTTAACATATAGCGAGTCTAAATATATAGTGAGTCTTAATATATAGTGAGTCTTAACATATAGCGAGTCTAAACATATAACGAGTCTTAATATATAGCGAGTCTTAACATATAGCGAGTCTTAATATATAGTGATTCTTTATATTTAGCGAGTCTTAATATAGTTTTATTGTCTACAGTGTAAAAGTAGAAACTTTATTAAAGGGTAATAGTCACTTAATGGGGAAGGGGGAGCAGTGCAGCTGCAGAGTTAGTTGATTTGGGGGGGGGGGGGAAAGGGCAGGGCCGGCCTTAGGCCCCTGCAACCTATGCGGCCGCAGTGGGCCCCGCACTTTCATAGGGCCCGCGCTAATTAATTATATACTGTATGACTTCGCTACACGCAA
>CAXITT010000120.1:158800-190694 GCA_964033795.1 Lymnaea stagnalis
GTGATTGTTCCCATGTCATGGCTAGAGACACATGAGTGATTGTTCCCATGTCATGGCTAGAGACACATGAGTGATTGTTCCCATGTCATGGCTAGAGACACATGAGTGATTGTTCCCATGTCATGGCTAGAGACACATGAGTGATTGTTCCCATGTCATGGCTAGAGACACATGAGTGATTGTTCCCATGTCATGGCAGAGAGACACATGAGTGATTGTTCTCATGTCATGGCTAGAGACACATGAGTGATTGTTCTCATGTCATGGCTAGAGACACATGAGTGATTGTTCCCATGTCATGGCTAGAGACACATGAGTGATTGTTCTCATGTCATGGCTAGAGACACATGAGTGATTGTTCCCATGTCATGGCTAGAGACACATGAGTGATTGTTCTCATGTCATGGCTAGAGAAACATGAGTGATTGTTCTCATGTCATGGCAGAGAGAGACATGAGTGATTGTTCCCATGTCATGGCAGAGAGACACATGAGTGATTGTTCCCATGTCATGGCAGAGAGACACATGAATGATTGTTCCCATGTCATGGCAGAGAGACACATGAGTGATTGTTCCCATGTCATGGCAGAGAGACACATGAGTGATTGTTCCCATGTCATGCCGGAGAGAAACATGAATGATTGTTCCCATGTCATGGCAAAGAGACACATGAATGATTGTTCCCATGTCATGGCAGAGAGACACATGAGTGATTGTTCCCATGTCATGGCAGAGAGACACATGAGTGATTGTTCCCATGTAATGGCAGAGAGAGAGACATGAGTGATTGTTCCCATGTCATGGCAGAGAGACACATGAGTGATTGTTCCCATGTCATGCCGGAGAGACACATGAATGATTGTTCCCATGTCATGGCAGAGAGACACATGAATGATTGTTCCCATGTCATGGCAGAGAGACACATGAATGATTGTTCCCATGTCATGGCAGAGAGACACATGAGTGATTGTTCCCAATGTCATGCCGGAGAGACACATGAATGATTGTTCCCATGTCATGGCTAGAGACACATGAGTGATTGTTCTCATGTCATGGCAGAGAGACACATGAATGATTGTTCCCATGTCATGGCAGAGAGACACATGATTGATTGTTTCCAATGTCATGCCAGAGAGGCACACGAATGATTGTTCCCATGTCATTCCGGAGAGACGCATGAGTGATTGTTCCCATGTCATGCCCGAGAGACACATGAGTGATTGTTCCCATGTGATGGCGGAGAGACATATGAATGATTGTTCTCATGTCATACCGGAGACACACATGAATGAGTATTCCCATGTCATGCTGTGAGACACATGAATGATTGTTCCATAGTCATGCCAGAGAGACACATGAATGAATGTTCTCATGTCATGCCAGAGAGACACATGAATGATTTTTCCCCATGTCATGTCGGAGACACATGAATGATTGTTCCATAGACATGCCAGAGAGACACATGAATGATTTTTTCATAGTCATGCCAGAGAGACACGTGAATGAATATTCCATGTCATGCCAGAGAGACATGTGAATGATTGTTCTCATGTCAAGCCGGTTAATTTTATAGCACAAAAAAAAGGTGTAGCAGCTGTTGAAGACGTTGTGTTGAAGGTCACATCTGCTGGGATTGAGGGTTCTTGTAGGTCAAAAAAAAAAGGGTTGGGGAGGGGTGAAAGGGGTTGATAACATCCTCTTGTTTGTTTCAGCGGTTCCCAGCAAATGTCCCAATGGGAACCCCCTTCAAGCAACGCTCGGGGTTTACAAAGTGTTCAGTGGTTGTTTGAGCTTCTCGTTTGAGCACACCTGAAACTGGCACGGTCACGTGTTGACTTTTCACAGGTTAAACAATGGACCAACTTTACAATGAGAAGAGATCACATTTCAAATCTATGATTGAGGAATACAATTCTCTTGAAATATGAGATTAAGGAGCATATTTCTCTTGAATGAATGATTGAGGAAGACATTTCTCGTTATATGTGATTGTGCGTGCAAGAGCTTCGGCAGATCGGTGCCGGGAAAGAAGTGGTGGGGGTGGGGGTGGTGGAAATGAACTTTTAAAAATTTAAAGTGAGGAAACAAACTTTAGATGGGTTGACAGATACTGCCCACCCACACCCCCCCCCCCTCTGCTCCCTATTGGCCACGCTCATGTTGATGTATAACACCGTAAATTTTTCAAACTTTTTTTTTTAAACACACAATAACACGATAAAGAATCATGGGAAAGCCCACCCACCCCCCCCCCCCCTCTGCTCCCTATTGGCCACGCTCATGTTGATGTATAACACCGTAAATTTTTCAAACTTTTTTTTTTAAACACACAATAACACGATAAAGAATCATGGGAAGAGAGCTTGGTGATGGATTGACATCACATCCGGTTTTAATGATGACAGAAACGCTTCCTGTTTTAAATTTGTCTCCATCCGGTTATGCCACACAACATTAGAATTATAGATTTGTTAATGCCCTTTGAAACGGAGATTTATTTAACGCCCTTAGAAATAAACATTTTTATCGCCTTTAAGACAGATATTTGTTAACGCCCATTTACAAATTTAAAAAAAAAATAATTCATGTCCGAAGAAAAAAAACATTCATCATTGCTGATAGAAATATAGATTTATTAATGGCCATTCAAATAGACAATTGATTTATTCTCATGACATTTTTCAATGGAGTGCATCAGACATAAGAACAAAGCCCCTTCAAAATGTGCTTGTCTTAACCCTGTCTTAACCCTGTCTTAACCCTGCATATGTCTCATGTTTAGCTTTTTAAACTGTCCTATATCTTGTCATGAAGTTGGGCGGACATGTCGGTCCGTTGCGAAATGACACGAGGGACCGGTTCTGGTTTTATCAATTACATTTATTTTATTTGACCATAAATATTCATGTTGTGAGAGCCGCCATCGAGCCAATGGCAATGGCACATTTCATCAAATCATTCAAATGTCTATTTATAGACTTGTAGAATGAAAGAAGGACTGCGTTCAAGCTGTGTGAGGGAATTAGAGCAAGGTATGCGGAAGCTTGAATTAAGAAAACAGGACAGCAAGACAAGAACGTTTCGGCAAAGAGCCTCCGTCAGCAGACAGGACAAGAATTAAGTTCGTAATTTACACAGTAACAGCTCCTACATTCGTTCACTTCCTGTCACCTTGGTTATGAACAATCCAACGTCCGGCAACAACAAATGGCGATCATTTAAGTTTTTAACTTTTTTTTTGTTTCTATTTCTTGTCCTATTTTCATCTGTCCTGTCTGCTGAGGAAGGCTCTTGGCCGAAACGTACTTGCCTCATGGTCCTGTTTCTTACTTCAAGCTTCAAGGTCCACATACGTTTCTCTTCTATCTCCTTATAGACTTTTAATAGGAGTACGAAAATATTCATTGTAACGATGACGACCATTTCATCAATGCTTATTTTCAGGGAAAAAAGATGATTCGCAGCAAAACTTTCATGGATTAATTTTTTAAAAAAAAGGTAAGATAATATCTTCATTGCAGAAAGCTGAATGTATGAAAATCTACACACAAAAAACCCCATCAGAATAATCCTCTATGTATGACAGAAAGTATGGAGTAATGGCGAGTTCATTAGCGTGTAAAGTAAAATGCCCGACAACTGAGCTACGTAAGATTTTTTTAATATCTCAAGTGCGTTTGGTGCGTAATAATATTTTTTTTTAAACGCCACTTTCAATATGATGATGTCATAATTTTGTTTGGTTATAGAAATGGGGTGTAACATTAAAATAGTCGTATAAATTTAAGAGGCGTAAACAAACGAGGGTGTTGGCGTACCTGGGAGGAGGAGGGGGGGGGCGCAGCTCTAACTGGAATCGTATAAAATACGTTATTTGAAAGTATGTTAGGTCAAGTAGCTTTGCTAGATGGGAAGTTCATGAACGACCTCTTCAATGATTTGGCGGGATAATACGAGTCAATTCCTAACAATAAAGTGACCGTGTGACGACGACCTTCTTGGTCGGGTGACCACCTCTAGCTGCTGGCTAACGTGTGTGGCCATTGCGGCTCTATGTGTTCTTAAGTTCTGGTAGAGGTCAGTTTCTGTGCACACGATTGGCAAGTAGAACAGTAGGTAAGGACAGCCGGTGAGTATAATAGTTAAGTACAGACGGCAAGTAAAATAGGTAAGTACATTAGGTAAGTGCGGACGGTAAGTACAATAGGTAAGTGCGGACGGTAAGTACAATAGGTAAGTACAGACGGAAAGTACAATAGGTAATTGCAGACGGCAAGTACAATAGGTAAGTACATTAGGTAAGTACAGACGACAAGTACAGTAGGCAGGTACAGTGTTCTGGGCCTCAACCTTAATAATCGTTGTGACTGTCACTCATAATCTCACCTTCATTTAAGTCATTTATTTTATACTGGTCTATCAATGTTGGATTCACGAATTCACGTGTTAATTCAAATGTTTTTGTCAGAACGTTTGCGATCATACTGTGGTGATTTGGTGGGAGGAGGAGTTTAGAGGGAGATGGAGGGTCCTCAGTAAATATTAAGGACAACCCCGTACTAAAAAAAAGTGTTACACTTATCTCCCCCAACCGCCATTGTTTTTCTGGTAGTGCCAGGGTAATGAAATGTATGTCTCTCTGAAAACCCATTAACTAGGCAGCGGCGCTGCATGATATTGATTTACCTTAGACGGGATGCTAACAATAGATCTATTTTCAGACGTTTTATCTGGGTTGGAGAGTTTGAGGGTGGGGGGGTGCATCGATAGACTCGCTAAGTTTGACACGGCTGGTCAGTTGGAGAGTGCATTAATTTTTGACACCACAACTAACCCTTATCATCGAAGCTCGTTTGATTTGATGTGTGTTTGTGGGTGTGTGTGTGGGAGGTGGGGTCGTACCGCATCAGATAATGACGAGATGGGAAGTTGGACAAATATTCGACACCCGAAACAGTCCCGAAACAGGCCCGACACATGCCCGAAACAGCCCCCAGCGGTCTCAAAACAGACCCCAAACAGTTCCAAAACAGACCCCAAACATTCCCAAAACAGACCTCAAACGGTCTCAAAACAGACCCCAAACAGCCCCAAAACAAACCCCAAACGGTCTCAAAATAGACCCCAGACGGTCTCAAAACAGACCCCAAACAGTCCCTAAACAGACCCCAAACAGTCCCAAAACAGACCCCAAACAGTCCCAAAACAGACCCCAAACGGTCAGAAAACAGACCCCTAACAGTCCCAAAACAGACCCCAAACAGTCCCAAAACAGACCCCAAACGGTCTCAAAACAGACCCCAAACAGTCCCAAAACAGACCCCAAATAGTCCCAAAACCGACCCAAAAACAGTCTCAAACAGACCCGACACATTTCCAAAATAGACTCGACACAAACTCCACAAAAGAATCGACATATGAAAGAACATTACTAGAGAGCTATGGCAAGTCATGAAAGAACATCCCTAGAGAGCTATGGCAAGTCATGAAAGAACATCACCAGACAGCTATGGCAAGTCATGAAAGAACATCACTAGAGAGCTATGGCAAGTCATGAAAGAACATCACTAGAGAGCTATGGCAAGTCATGAAAGAACATCACTAGAGAGCTATGGCAAGTCATGAAAAAACATTACTAGAGAGCTATGGCAAGTCATGAAAGAACTTTACTAGAGAGCTATGGCAAGTCATGAAAGAACATCACTAGAGAGCTATGGCAAGTCATGAAAGAACATCACTAGAGAGCTATGGCAAGTCATGAAAGAACCTCACTAGAGAGCTATGGGAAGTAATGAAAGAACATCACTAGAGAGCTATGGCAAGTCATGAAAGAACATCACCAGACAGCTATGGCAAGTCATGAAAGAACATCACTAGAGAGCTATGGCAAGTCATGAAAGGACATCACCAGACAGCTATTGCAAGACATGAAAGAACATCACCAGACAGCTATGACAAGTCATGAAAGAACATTACTAGAGAGCTATGGCAAGTCATGAAAGAACACCACTAGAGAGCTATGTCAAGGAGTATGAATTGATATGTTCAGAAACGAAAGAACACCACTAGAGAGCTATGTCAAGGAGTATGAATTGATATGTTCAGAAACGAAAGAACACCACTAGAGAGCTATGTCAAGGAGTATGAATTGATATGGTCAGAAACGAAAGAACACCACTAGAGAGCTATGTCAAGGAGTATGAATTGATATGTTCAGAAACGAAAGAACACCACTAGAGAGCTATGTCAAGGAGTATGAATTGATATGTTCAGAAACGAAAGAACACCACTAGAGAGCTATGTCAAGGAGTATGAATTGATATGGTCAGAAACGAAAGAACACCACTAGAGAGCTTGGGAAAGGTGTAAGAAATGATGAACGCTGTATGTTGTTTTTCTACACAAGTAGATGTATTGCGAGCTCCTAAAGGTCCCTTTTGGGCCATATTTTACCGCTTACTAACTCTTTAGTGTGCTACAGTGCTAGAAGTAGTAGGATAGCTCTTTAGTGTGGGGACCAAGATTTTGGGAGGTAAATTCTATACTACTTTCAGCAGTAGCTGCACTGGCAAAGGTAAACATTAATTGACTATACCGGTACCTGACCTGAAGAACTACACATTACCTGACCTAAAAGCTACATGACCTTACCTGAATATACCTGACCTGACTACACATGACCTAACCTAACAGCTATATGACCTTACCTGAATATACCTGACCTTACTACACATGACCTTACCTAACAGCTACATGACCTTACCTCAATATACCAGACCTTACTACACATGACCTGATCTAACAGCTACATGACCTTACCTGAATATACCTGACCTTACAACACATGACCTGACCTAACAGTTAACTTTCGTGTTTTTTTTCGGTTTCGGCCGAAATTCACTTAGACTTTCGAAAGTGACCTAAGTTTTCGGTTATCTAATACTCAGCGAAAGCGATATTTAACAACAAACTAAGCGACATTTAAGAACAAACTAAACGATCTTTAAGAACAAATTAAGCGATCTTTAAGAACAAATTAAGCGAAATTTGAGATAAAACTAAACGATATTTAGCAACAAACTAAGCGACATTTAAGAACAAACTAACCGATCTTTAAAATAAACTAAGATATCTTTAAGAACAATCTAAGCGATCTTTAATAACAAACGAAACGATCTTAAAGAATAAAATGAACGATTTTTAAGAACGAACTAAATGATCTTTAAGAACAAAACAAATGATCTTTAATAGTAAACTAAATGATTTAAAAGAATAAACTAAATGTTCTTTAGGAACAAACTAATAGATCTTTAAGTACAAACTAATCGATCTAAAGGAACAAAATCAATTATCTTTAATAACAAACTAAAGAATAAACTTCTTTATGAAAAAACTAAGCGATCTTCAACAACAAAAAAGCGATCTTTAAGAACAAACTAAACTATTTTTAATAAAGAATTAAAAGATCTATAAAAACAAACTAAATGATCTTTAAGAACAAACTGAATGATCTTTAAGAACAACTAAGCAATATTTAAGAACAAAATCAATGATATCTAACAACAAAGTAAGCTATCTTTATGAACAAACTAAACGATCTTTTAATAACACAAACTAAGCAATCTTTAAGAAAAAACTTAGCGATCTTTTTTGGAAAAAACTAAATAATCTTTAAGAACAAACTAAAAGATCTTTAAACACAAACTAAGCGCTCTTTAAGAACAAACTAAGCGCTCTTTAAAAACACACTAACCGATTTTAAACAACAAACTAAGCGATCTTTATGAACAAACTAACCAATCTTTAAGAACAAATTAAGCGATCTTTAAGATTAAACTAAGCGATCTTTTAGAACAAACTAAGCAATCTTTATAAATAAACTCACTGATCTTTAAGAACAAACTAACCGATCATTAAAAATAAACTAAACGATCTTTAAGAACAAACTAAATGATCTTGAAGAACAAAATAAGTGGTCTTTAAGAACAAACTAAACGATCTTTAAAAACAAATAAAGTGATCTTTAAGAATAAAGTAAGCGATCTTTTAGAACCACGATAAGAACAACAATTGTAAGAGACCCGGTTTAAAAAAATAATTCTCGCCACCAATGGGGGGTGAGGGAGGTTATTCTCCGAACGAAATAATTACGTCACCAGAACGGAAAGACTAGTGCGTTGTTTCTATGTTAAATATTAATACAGTGATATTTTGCCAGCTATTCATGAAAACACAAAGCATTAGTATTACGAAAACAGCGAAACATTGTGGTGATATTTTTATAGCCTCAATAATATGTATTTTGGTGGCAATAGGCTCTATTAGAGCCACAATAATTATTGTAGGTATATGTTCTAGGTTGTAATTATATTATACAGCAAAGGGAACTCAAAAGTCTATTTTGCATTAATTTTGCCCGCCCCCTCCCATTTTGCCAAATTTTCTCCTACCATACTAATTTAAAAAAAAAATTGTAAAGCAATTTAAATGACTTTTATATTAAAAATCCAAAGTATTAATTAGATCAAGGGTCTCAAACTCAAATCATCAGGGGGTTGGGGGCGCAGGAGGTAGAGTCTGAGTGAGACTGGGCCGCATCAAGTGTTCCACAAAAAAAGCGATTACAACAGTTACAATCTGCTCAACCTTTATAAATAACAATAAAAACATTAAAGTGTTTTCAAGAACTAGGCTTCACTTCCTTCCACCCACTCACTGTTGCCAGAGACCTGGCAGCGCTTCTTTTTACACAGCTGAGCAACTTTGGCTTGAGTGAGGAAGCAACTGAGACCCTCAGTATAGCTTGAAGATCCTCATCAGTAAGTTTGGCCCTGAACTTTGACTTGTTAAAGTGCATAGTGGAAAAGAGCTTTTTACACAGATAGGTACTCCCAAAAATTCATATTATCTGCTTGAACAACCTAAAAATTTCAGGGAAGGTGGAGGGCAATGCAATAAAAATATCCATGCTTGTCTGTTTTTCCATTCAGCTCCCCGCGCGGGGCATCTTGCACATTAAAGGAGAAAGGGTCAGCAAAAAGCTGAAAGTGGCTGTCTGTGATTTGAAGTCAAAAAAATGTAGAGACCCAGACTGGGTAAAAAGGCATAAGAAGACGATTTAGAAAGTGACCAGGCTGACAGGCTCGGAATTTACCTCAGTCGTAAACACTAGAGGCAATTTTAATATGGATCCTTTGATAATGTATCAGATTGCAACGATTTACACAATTATGTTTGTGCATTACCCGCCAACTTACTTTTAAAAACTTTTCTCAAAGCCACACTCTTTGCCATGTTTGTCTCATAAAAAGTTATAAAATAAAACCTTTATTCCGATTTTAAAACGGTTCTTACCATTATAATCATCATACAAAAATATAGAAACATAAAGAAAAAAACAGAATTAGACTAGTCGGTGAGATTCGACTGAAACCGTCGCGGAGAGTCACGGTATAGATATGAGAATGGGGGAAACGGGCCGGCGCATTAACACTAAGCTTTTCTTTCATGTAGCGGGCCGCAAAATATCGTATTGCGGGTCACAAATGACTCGCGGGTCGCGAGTTTGAGACCCATATATTAGATGTTTATTTATTAATATTCGCGATTATCTCATTTTTTAATAAAAAGAATGTTAATATTTATACTTTCCCCCATCATTTTCGATGTATGCAGAATGTATACGGGAACGCCTTTCAAAATATCTAAATATTTAATTTTCGGTTTCGGCCGAAAATCATTTTAAACTTTCGGCCTATTTTCGGCTTCAGAAAATCACTTTCGGTCGGTCTCTACACGACAGTCAACATAATCATGTTTGTATCGATAATGAATCGTGTCAGTCGAATCATTACTGTCTTCCCAGCCTTCAGCCTCACAGCAGGGGGACGGCGTGGGTTCAAATCCATGCGTGTGTCGTCCCCAGGTAATGGGTGAAACATCAGAGTGGGCTGGACTCGGTAGCATAGTAAGGCCACTATGCATGTGGCCCGTGTTGTAAATTGACAAAATGCTGATTGCTAATTGCGCATTGTTTTGCACACCACATTATTTTTTTGAGTAGCGACGTCATGCTTTTATGCTGTTGTGTCTAGTGCTCCATGTTGGTAGGACTCCATGTTGTTCTCCTACAATAAAACGTTGAACTAACCTTGATGGTTGCCTCTGTTGTTTGATTATCTTCCTTGTGAAGTAGCTTAGCAACTTAATATTTTCAACAGCCCGGTGGGCTGGCTAGGTGGACCGGTGGACTGGCTAGGCTGACCGGTGGACTGGCTAGGTGGACTGACTATGTGGACCTTGCTAGGTGCACAGGCTGTCTGACAAAGTGGACCGACTGTCTGGAAAAGTGGACTGGTGTCATGGCTAGGTGGACCAGTGACCTGACTAGGCTGATCGGTTGACAGGCTACCACCACTCTCCTCTCCCATCCATGCAGATCTAAGTCAGCATCTGCCTTGATTTCATTACGCGAGCCCCCATTCAAAGAAAACGGCACCTCCAGACCACAATTCACAACTTTCCGAGTCACATTACAAATCAACATTTAGTCGTCATTAGTCGTCCAAACAATCCAGATATCTTAAAGCCACGTACTCGCTTTCGTTTTATAACATTTCGTTATCTTTAAAAAAATAAAATAAAACATTCAAGAAACGAGGAAGATCGATCTCTTTTAATGGGTTGCTCAAATCGATACCCATGCGGGTCGATACTTACATGGATCGATAATCGAATACGGCAAGAAGAAGCCGGTCGATGGGTGACCTGTGCGAAGAGATAAGGAAGGTATCCATATAGTGAAGGAGGCTTAAATACTTCGATATTTTTGTTCTTCCCTGAGCTGGAGTTCATCTGAACTAAGGAGACCTTCTCGTGCGGATGGCTGTCTACGGGTCCCCGCTTGATGCTAACTGCCTGGGAAATTTACGGTTATCCGATTTAAATTTTTAACGAAATTAATCATTAAAATAATAAAATTTCTAATAACATTTAAAAAAATATATTTTGACCCACAACTGCAGCGTTTCCAATTGGTAGTCCCGGACTGGCGTCGGTCCGCTATTCTTAAGTTGACGGTCCAGTATCCTTAAGTTGACGGTCCACTATCCTTAAGTTGTCGGTCTACTATCGTCAAGTTGACGGTCCACTATCCTTAAGTTGTCGGTCCACTATCGTCAAGTTGACGGTCCACTATCCTCAAGTTGACGGTCCAGTATCCTTAAGTTGACGGTCCACTATTCTTAAGTTGTCGGTCCACTATCCTCAAGTTGACGGTCCACTATTTTTAAGTTGTCGGTCCACTATCCTCAAGTTAACGGTCCACTATCCTTAAGTTGTCGGTCCACTATCGTCAAGTTGACGGTCCACTATCCTTAAGTTGACGGTCCAGTATCCTTAAGTTGACGGTCCACTATTCTTAAGTTGACGGTCCACTATCCTAAGTTGTCAGTCCGCAATCGATACGTTATCGGTCCACACAACATTAGTGGGAACAACTGGGTGACAGAACATGGCTGTGGAACTGGATTTTAAATTGTGTATTGGTGTACGTTCTGATGACGCAGCAGCCATGGGACACAGCAGCCATGGGGCACAGCAGCCATGGGACACATCAGCCATGGGACACAGCAGCCATGGGGCACAGCAGCCATGGGGCACTGCAGCCTTGGGCCACAGCAGCCATGGGGCACAGCAGCCATGGGGTACAGCAGCCATGGGGCACAGCAGCCATGGGACACAGCAGCCATGGGGCACAGCAGCCTTGGGCCACAGCAGCCATGGGGCACAGCAGCCATGGGACACAGCAGCCTTGGGCCACAGCAGCCATGGGGCACCGCAGCCATGGGACACTGCAGCCATGGGACACAGCAGCCATGGGCCACAGGAGCCATGGGGCACTGCAGCCATGGGACACTGCAGCCATGGGACACAGCAGCCTTGGGCCACAGCAGCCATGGGGCACTGCAGCCATGGGACACTGCAGCCATGGGACACAGCAGCCATGGGCCACAGGAGCCATGGGGCACGGCAGCCATGGGGCACTGCAGCCATGGGACACAGCAGCCATGGGGCACAGCAGCCTTGGGCCACAGCAGCCATGGGGCACATCAGCCATGGGGCACTGCAGCAATGGGACACTGCAGCAATGGGACACTGCAGCCATGGGACACAGCAGCCATGGGCCACAGGAGCCATGGCACACATCCGCCATGGCACAGATCAGCCATGGGCCACAGCAGCCATGGGACACTGCAGCCATGGCACACATCAGCCATGGGCCACAGCAGCCATGGGTCACGGCAGCCATGATTGGGTGGCTTTCTGGGTTGATTGCACAAATTACAGCGGCAGAACGTGATTGCAAGTTAACATAGTGTTTCATGTGCCATGACAGCCTTACCATCAGAAGAATGTCTACAGAACTGAGTAAAATGCTTAAGGGTCGTTCGCAAATTAAGCCACGCAAAAAAAATGGCCTTTTCAGACCCCCTCTCCCCCATTTCATAAAGTGTCACCCCCACCCCCTTAGTGTCACACCTAAACGAATTCAAAACATTCATAAAGTTTTCATAACTAAACTAAAATTTTAAGTTATTCTTTAACATTTTCCAATAATGGATTAAGATGTAGTATTATTAGAAAACTATGACGCAAAACAACGAAGCCCTCCCCGAGCCGAATGTAAAATGGCCACACAATGTTTTTGCGTCATTTTTCGATATGCGCGAAGGTGTGCGCAACTGAGTTTCACGGTACCAATAATTGCAGAGGCAATTTCGATCTCAAATTAATCTTTTTAAAATTAATTGAATAACGATTTTCAAAATTATAAAATTATAGATTTTAAAAAAAAATTAAACAATTGAGACCACACACATTTTTTACCCCCCCCCCCCCCCCCCCGGGTCACAAAGTGTCATCAATGCTGGAGCCTCCACTCTCTCCCTGAGCGTGACGTAATTTGCGAACGACCCCTTAGCGGAGTTGTCAAAATTGTGCATTGTATGAAAGTGAAAGCTTTAATCTCAAAGACTATTTGCTGCACTCATCACGTGATGACAGGGAGAGACTGAGCATCAACAACTAACTTCTGCAGCATTTTCAAGTAAGTCTGTAGTCGAGAGGGGGCGTTTTATCAAAACAGTTTCAGAATAACAACGGGAGCTGGCCTAATTTATGATTAAAGAAAACAACAACAAAAAAACAACAACAACTGGTTGTTGAGGACTGTTTAGAAATAAGGAATGGGAATCCAAGAGTGCTTATTCGGCAGATAACTTTGCCAGCAGTTTGTAATGAGCTCAACACATCCATGAAAAAGGGTGCTTCATAATAGCTGAAAATGACGAATGTCAGAGGCCTGGTAGCGTCAGGGGTCGGATTGCTTTAGTATTAGTGGCTAGCATTCAATGGTAATAGTTCATCAAGTCTATCAAACAGCTTGTTATCGTTAAATTAAAATAAGTTGGTAACGATAAGTTTTTGCTTAGCACAAGTTTTACAATAAATTACTGGCAGCTTGTTCAATATGATACATCGTTTAATGTGGGTAATTTTACGGTAGATTTTAAACACGGATTTATTAAGGATTTTTAGAATTTTTAGAAAAAGGAAAAAAACGGGACCAAAAGAGACCGCGGTCCCTGGTGCAATGGGAAGCTTGTCCAACGGTCAATGGAAATTAAAGGTTTGGGTAACGCTGCTCCATTTCCGTTAGCGCCCCGCTGTCGTCTTTAAAACACCAACTATCGTTGTCCACTATGCCGTGCGGTGGCGTGTCAGACGAATTGTTTTGCATCCTGTTCTCCCTACCGAGGGGCGGGGGGTGTCTAGCAACTACAACTACCATACATTCGTCAGCAAAATTTTATGCTGTCCTTGCGAGAATGACATGCTGTTATTTTTTTAAAAAAGAAATCTGTAATGGGTCTATCTTCTAGCGTTGAAAAGTTACGCGAGTTCAAAGGTCAGCGTGTAGTGCAAAAGGCCATAGTAGACGCGACAACATGCCACGTTTACTTGACGAGAAAGTTTAGATGAGATAATCGAACAGATCGATGTAGAATTTATTGACATTGAAGCAGAATGTATTAGGATGATCTGTTTGTGGAAGATAGTTAAAACGGACTATAGAAATCAATACCGTTACTTCGGTAGATAATGAAACTGACTGGCGACGGTGACCCGGCCAGGTTTGTTATTTAGAATTATGACAGCCCTACTCTTGAGTGGGACGTTCAATGGCGACCATTGATCTAACAGTAGGTAGCCCTACTCTTGAGTGGGACGTTCAATGGCGACCGTTGATCTAGCAGTAGGTAGCCTTACTCGTGAGTGGGACATTCAATGGCTACCGTTGATCTAGCAGTAGGTAGCATTACTCGTGAGTGGGACATTCAGTGGCTACCGTTGATCTAGCAGTAGGTAGCCCTACTCGTGAGTGGGACGTTCAGTGGCTACCGTTGATCTAGCAGTAGGTAGCCCTACTCTTGAGTGGGACATTCAATGGCTACCGTTGATCTAGCAGTAGGTTCGGAAATTATTCGTCGATAGGACTCGAATGTCAAACAGTTAAGAATAACAAAACAGAACGTTGTCAAATAAATGAAAGAAGCGAATGAAAATCAGAACGACGCTTATGAAACGATCGGTTGGATGTGGGGACTCATTCAAATAAAAGCGACAACAGCGACGCCGCACAAGTCATTACTGCAACTGAGAAGAAGGCCAGAAAAGATGATCACACGAATGGATAGACAAAGAAACGGGAACTGGGTTGAACGGTGATCTGGAAGAGGAGCCAATTATTAGAAAAAAATCGCTTCTCAACAGCCATGTTCCCGGTCGAACTGTGTTACAGTCTTTTAATATTGCCGCCGACCGTCGCGTAGCTAGACTTAGCGCCTCCCCGGGTAGCCCACGATTTTTACCCGCCCCGTTTCCACGGAAAAAAAACAAAAAAAAAAAGTAACAAACTCCGCCGTTGGCTGAGAATGTCGCAACCCCCAGGGGCGCCTCCACCCATACTCCTACGTTGATATGTCGCAACTCCCAGGGGCGCCTCCACCCATACTCCTACGTTGATATGTCGCAACTCCCAGGGGCGCCTCCACCCATACTCCTACGTTGATATGTCGCAACTCCTTATAAAGAAAAACACTGCGTACCGATACAAAATTTAAACCTAACTTAATGTGACATTCTAAACTAAATGTTAACCTAACTAATTGCGACATTCTCCGATGAAAACTGACTATTCACCTCAGATCGTTACTAAGGTTTATTACCTTACCCGAAATTCTTGGCAATACATTTATGTACATACTAATTACAGCCCGGAATCATCTGGGATTTTTTTTTCTATCTGAAAATTTAACAATATTTAGATACCGGTACTTTATATACTATAAGTGTATAATGCAGTGGTCAGCAAGTTGCGGCTGGCGAATCGTCATGCAGCTCTTTAGCGACCTGAGTGTGGCTCGGCCAGGCGGATACAAATCGGGTTTGACTCCGAAAAACATGGTTCCTGACAGGCTCTTGGCTCTCAAAAAAAACCAACAACAACCAAACAACGTTTAATCGCCCTGCTGTTGATTTTTGGCTCTTTTGACTCATGAGTTTGCCGGCCATTGGTCAAATGAGTTTGTCGGCCACTGGTCTAATGAGTTTGCTGGCCACTGGTCTAATGAGTTTGCCGGCCACAGGTCAAATGAGTTTGCTGGCCACTGGTCTAAAGAGTTTGCCGGCCACTGGTCTAATGAGTTTGCCGGCCACTGGTCTAATGAGTTTGCCGGCCACTGGTCAAATGAGTTTGCTGGCCACTGGTCTAAAGAGTTTGCCGGCCACTGGTCTAATGAGTTTGCCGGCCACTGGTCTAATGAGTTTGCCGGCCACTGGTCTAATGAGTTTGCCGGCCACTGGTCTAATGAGTTTGCCGGCCACTGGTCTAATGAGTTTGCCGGCCACTGGTCTAATGAGTTTGCCGGCCACTGGTCTAATGAGTTTGCCGGCCACTGGTCTAATGAGTTTGCCGGCCACTGGTCTAATGAGTTTGCCGGCCACTGGTCTAATGAGTTTGCCGGCCACTGGTCTAATGAGTTTGCCGGCCACTGGTCTAATGAGTTTGCCGGCCACTGGTCTAATGAGTTTGCCGGCCACTGGTCTAATGAGTTTGCCGGCCACTGGTCTAATGAGTTTGCCGGCCACTGGTCTAATGAGTTTGCCGGCCACTGGTCTAATGAGTTTGCCGGCCACTGGTCTAATGAGTTTGCCGGCCACTGGTCTAATGAGTTTGCCGGCCACTGGTCTAATGAGTTTGCCGGCCACTGGTCTAATGAGTTTGCCGGCCACTGGTCTAATGAGTTTGCCGGCCACTGGTCTAATGAGTTTGCCGGCCACTGGTCTAATGAGTTTGCCGGCCACTGGTCTAATGAGTTTGCCGGCCACTGGTCTAATGAGTTTGCCGGCCACTGGTCTAATGAGTTTGCCGGCCACTGGTCTAATGAGTTTGCCGGCCACTGGTCTAATGAGTTTGCCGGCCACTGGTCTAATGAGTTTGCCGGCCACTGGTCTAATGAGTTTGCCGGCCACTGGTCTAATGAGTTTGCCGGCCACTGGTCTAATGAGTTTGCCGGCCACTGGTCTAATGAGTTTGCCGGCCACTGGTCTAATGAGTTTGCCGGCCACTGGTCTAATGAGTTTGCCGACCACTGGTCTAATGAGTTTGCCGGCCACTGGTCTAATGAGTTTGCCGACCACTGGTCTAATGAGTTTGCCGGCCACTGGTCTAATGAGTTTTCCGATCACTGGTCTAATGAGTTTTCCGATCACTGGTCTAATGAGTTTGCTGGCCACTGGTCTAATGAGTTTGCCGACCACTGGTCTAATGAGTTTACCGACCACTGGTCTAATGAGTTTGCCGGCCACTGGTCAAATGAGTTTGCCGACCACTGGTCTAATGAGTTTTCCGACCACTGGTCTAATGAGTTTTCCTAACACTGGTCTAGTGAGTTTTCCTACCACTGGTCAAATGAGTTTTCCTACCACTGGTCTAGTGTAAGTTCTTTACAGGGGAATTAACCCGCCAAAAATGACGGCTTTTGTCATCAATTCATATCCAATTTAGAATAATGGAAGATGACTGCGTATTGTGCTTTACTAAAAATACAACAACAACACACCACCATTTATTACAAGTAATAAAACTGATATCTTGATGTATTGAACATCTCTTTGATCTCTTTCTTTTATAAAAAAAAAAAAAATAAAAAAAAAATAAAAAAAAGTAGAAAAGAAATTATTTGTGTTTAAGAACAGATTAAAAAAGTGGGGTGGGGGAGGCGGGTGCACAAAGGTGACCAACTGCGTATTCTAAAATTGTAACGTTCTGCCAAAGTTTGTTTCTCTCATCATTACAGCCACACATTCATTCCTAGAGAATCTACTCTCAAAATTACAGCCACACATTCATTCCTAGAGAATCTACTCTCAACATTACAGCCACACATTCATTCCTAGAGAATCTTCTCTCAACATTACAGCCACATATTCATTCCTAGAGTATCTTCTCTCATCATTACAGCCACACATTCATTCCTAGAGTATCTTCTCTCATCATGGCAGCCACACATTCATTCCTAGAGTATCTTCTCTCAACATTACAGCCACACATTCATTCCTAGAGTATCTTCTCTCATCATTACAGCCACACATTCATTCCTAGAGAATCTTCTCTCAACATTACAGCCACACATTCATTCCTAGAGAATCTACTCTCAACATTACAGTCACACATTCATTCCTAGAGAATCTTCTCTCAACATTACAGCCACACATTCATTCCTAGAGAATCTACTCTCAACATTACAGTCACACATTCATTCCTAGAGAATCTACTCTCAACATTACAGCAACACATTTACTCCAAGAGAATCTTCTCTCAACATTACAGCCACACATTCATTCCTAGAGAATCTTGTCTCAACATTACAGCCACACATTCATTCCTAGAGAATCTTCTCTCAACATTACAGCCACACATTCATTCCTAGAGAATCTTCTCTAAACATTACAGTCACACATTCATTCCTAGAGAATCTTCTCTCCTCATTACAGCCACACATTCATTCCTAGAGAATCTTCTCTCAACATTACAGCCACACATTCATTCCTAGAGAATCTTCTCTCAACATTACAGCCACACATTCATTCCTAGAGAATCTTCTCTCAACATTACAGCCACGCATTCATTCCTAGAGAATCTACTCTCAACATTACAGTCACACATTCATTCCTAGAGAATCTTCTCTCATCATTACAGCCACACATTCATTCCTAGAGTATCTTCTCTCATCATGGCAGCCACACATTCATTCCTAGAGTATCTTCTCTCAACATTACAGCCACACATTCATTCCTAGAGTATCTTCTCTCATCATTACAGCCACACATTCATTCCTAGAGAATCTTCTCTCAACATTACAGCCACACATTCATTCCTAGAGAATCTACTCTCAACATTACAGTCACACATTCATTCCTAGAGAATCTTCTCTCAACATTACAGTCACACATTCATTCCTAGAGAATCTACTCTCAACATTACAGTCACACATTCATTCCTAGAGAATCTTCTCTCAACATTACAGTCACACATTCATTCCTAGAGAATCTTCTCTCAACATTACAGCCACACATTCATTCCTAGAGAATCTACTCTCAACATTACAGTCACACATTCATTCCTAGAGAATCTACTCTCAACATTACAGCAACACATTTACTCCAAGAGAATCTTCTCTCAACATTACAGCCACACATTCATTCCTAGAGAATCTTCTCTCCTCATTACAGCCACACATTCATTCCTAGAGAATCTTCTCACAACATTACAGCCACACATTCATTCCTAGAGAATCTTCTCTCAACATTACAGCCACACATTCATTCCTAGAGAATCTTCTCTCAACATTACAGCCACACATTCATTCCTAGAGAATCTACTCTCAACATTACAGTCACACATTCATTCCTAGAGAATCTTCTCTCATCATTACAGCCACACATTCATTCCTAGAGAATCTACTCTCAACATTACAGCCACACATTCATTCCTAGAGAATCTTCTCTCATTATTACAGCCACACATTCATTCCTAAAGAATCTACTCTCAACATTACAGCAACACATTCATTCCTAGAGAATCTTCTCTCATCATTCCAGCCACACATTCATTCCTAGAGAATCTACTCTCATCATTACAGCCACACATTCATTCCTAGAGAATCTACTCTCAACATTACAGCCACACATTCATTCCTAGAGAATCTACTCTCAACATTACAGCCACACATTCATTCCTAGAGAATCTTCTCTCAACATTACAGCCACACATTCATTCCTAGAGTATCTTCTCTCATCATTACAGCCACACATTCATTCCTAGAGAATCTTCTCTCAACATTACAGCCACACATTCATTCCTAGAGAATCTACTCTCAACATTACAGCCACACATTCATTCCTAGAGAATCTTCTCTCAACATTACAGCCACACATTCATTCCTAGAGAATCTTGTCTCAACATTACAGTCACACATTCATTCCTAGAGAATATACTCTCAACATTACAGCAACACATTTACTCCAAGAGAATCTACTCTCAACATTACAGCCACACATTCATTCCTAGAGAATCTTGTCTCAACATTACAGCCACACATTCATTCCTAGAGAATCTTCTCTCAACATAACAGCCACACATTCATTCCTAGAGAATCTACTCTCAACATTACAGCAACACATTCATTCCAAGAGAATCTTCTCTCAACATTACAGCCACACATTCATTCCTAGAGAATCTTCTCTCAACATTACAGCAACACATTCATTCCTAGAGAATCTACTCTCAACATTACAGCAACACATTCACTCCAAGAGAATCTTCTCTCAACATTACAGCCACACATTCATTCCTAGAGAATCTTCTCTCAACATTACAGCCACACATTCATTCCTAGAGAATCTACTCTCAACATTACAGCCACACATTCATTCCTAGAGAATCTTCTCTCATCATTACAGCCACACATTCATTCCTAGAGAATCTACTCTCAACATTACAGCCACACATTCATTCCTAGAGAATCTTCTCTCATTATTACAGCCACACATTCATTCNCCCACGCCCCAACACCCCCAAAAGTCAAACAAAGAAAAAAAACACTACTATGACCACCAATGTCAGGATGTCAGGGTGGTTAAATCTCTTTTATGACGCCCCCCCCCCAACCACGCGTACCATGGCGGTCCGGTTGGCAGGCTGCACATGACACGTGTGTTGGGAGGGTGTGTCTAATAGAGAGGGTGTGTCTAATAGAGAGGGTGTGTCTAATGGAGAGGGTGTGGCTAATAGAGAGGGGGTGTCTGATAGAGAGGGTGTGTCTAATAGAGAGGGTGTGTCTAATAGAGAGGGTATGTCTAATAGAGAGGGTGTGTCTAATAGAGAGGGGGTGTCTAATAGAGAGAAGGTGTCTAATAGAGAGGATGTGTCTAATAGAGAGGGTGTGTCTAATAGAGAGGGTGCATCTAATGGAGAGGGTGTTGCTAATAGAGAGGGGGTGTCTAATAGAGAGGGTGTGTCTAATAGAGAGGGTGTGTCTAATAGAGAGGGTGTGTCTAATAGAGAGGGTGTGTCTAATAGAGACGGTGCGTCTAATAGAGAGGGTGTGTCTAATAGAGAGGGGTGTCTAATAGAGAGGGTGTGTCTAATAGAAAGGGGGTCTCTAATAGAAAGGGTGGGGGGTGTTTCCTACAGGGATGTCTTACGCACGCGATCGGGCATTACGGCGTGGGGGGCAGTCAACCCCAACCGGCCCTACGTTAGTTACACCTTTTGCTTTAACGTGCCCCCCTCGCATCCTCCCGGGTAACCCTCGTGGGCGGACACACTTAAAATTATGGAACCCCCGCGGTTGGATCGATAAGTCAGGATAAAAGGAGACGACCCACAAAACACCCACGCACCCACCCTTACCCCGCTAGATGACAAAACTTATTCCAACGAACCCAAACCTGAAATCTGTACCCACCTTGTCTCACCCCTACCCAATGCCCACTGATTTCAAAGAGATTATTGCCATATACCATGCCCCGCACCCCCCCCACCCCCCGTTCGTCCTTCTTTCTCTCCACTCTCTCTACATCAGCGGTTCTCAATCTGTGGGTCGGAATCGCTTTGGGCGTCGAACGACCCTTACACAGGGGTCGCCCAAGTCCATCGGAAAACACATATTTATGAAGTAGCAACGAAAATATTTTAATGGGTTGTGGGGGGAGGGGGGGAACACAACATGAGGAACTGTATTAAAGGGTGTCCCGGCATTAGGAAGGTTGAGAATCACTGCTCTACATCCTCCCAAAAGTAATATTCTCACCACGAGCTGTCATGGCAGACAGCAGCTACCCCCAGCACCGGCACCCCACTCCGATCACCAGCACGAGTAATTCAGCGTGGGTTTAAACACAGAGTCGATCGATGGTTTCAAATGGCAAAGGTTGACCAGCACACTGGGGGGCCGGGGGGGGGGGGGGAGGGCGCGCATCGCGATGCTGTGCCATCGGAGAATAGAAGAAAAAAAAAAAAGAAAAAATCCCCCCTTTTACGTCATACGGCGCGTGTGGTGGTTCGGGCAGACGACAATGGCTTTCCCGGAGCAATTTCCACCCTTTGTTTTTGCGCCTATTGTTGAGACACGACCTGTATTGCCAGAGGTTCTCATAATCTGACGGTTATAGGGTCCATTTTCATGACGCACTTATTATAACCGTCGCAAGCAACGGGTGATTTCTCAAGACGCAGTTGTCTGCCGATATGGCTTATTGTAAGCCTCAGGATGGTTTTGGGGTTTCATAGTGGGGAAATGCTTGAGAACCATCGGGTTATTTGAATAATCGGGATATTAAGAATATGTTGAAGTATTCATGGGTCTCCAAGTCAGCAGTTCTCAACCTGTGGGCCACGACCCTTTAGGGGGCCGAACGGCTCTTACACAAGTGTCGCTTAAGACCACCGGAAAACACATATTTATGAAGTAGCAACGAACATAACTTTATGGTTCGGGGGTCACCACAACACGAGGAACTGTATTAAAGGGTCACGGAATTAGAAACGTTGAGAACCACTGCTTTAAGTGGTCAAATTATATACCAGTAAATATCAATTGCAAATATACCAGCTTATGAAAGCTGCAATTATATCAGAGTGTACCAGTATATCTCAACAGTCAATATATACAAGCATATGACAATTGCATATGTAAAAGCATATGTCAACTGCAAATGTATACGCATATGTCAACTGCATATGTACAAGCATATGTCAACTGCTTATGTGCAAGCATATGTCAATTGCATATGTAAAGGCATATGCCAACTGAATATGTGCAATCATATGTCAACTTCATAAGTAAAGGCATATGTCAACTGCATATAAACAAGGATATGTCAACTGCAAATGTACACGCATATGACAATTGCATATTTACAAGCATATGTCAACTGAAAAAGTACACGCATATGTCAACTGCGTATGTCAACTGCATATGTACAAGCATATGTCAACTGAATATGTACAAGCATATGTCAACTGCGTATGTAAAAGCATATTTCAACTGAATATATACAAGCATATGTCAACTGCATATGTAAAAGCTTATGTAATCTGCATATGAACAAGGAGATGTCAAATGCAAATGTACAAGCATATGTTAACTGAGTGTGTCAACTGCATATGTAAAAGTATATGTCAACAGCAAATGTACAAGCATATATCAGTTGCAAATTTACAAGCATATGTCAGCTTCAAATGTACAAGCTTATGTCAAGCTTATGTTAACTATGAATGCACCGGACTATGTTAACTGCATTGTTAATATAACAGTATGCAAAGACATACATGAGGGTGCGAATGGGTAGATCTCCCTAGGGACCACTTAAGTTCTTTTTTAGAAAATTATTTATCGAGTGTATGTGGGTTAGATCAGGGTATTTCATTCAGTTTGCGCACGGCCAGTATGGTGTCAAAATCATCACACCAGTAGACTAACGCCTCATAGCCTATATAAATAGGTCAGAATAAGAACACCAGTAGACTCAGGCCTCATATAAGTAGGTCAGAATAAGAACACCAGTAGACTCAGGCCTCATATAAATAGGTCAAAATCAGAACACCAGTAGACTCAGGCCTCACATAAATAAACCTGTGTACCTGGTTTTGAAATCAAACTACCAGGTTAAATATACCAGTAGATATCAATTTATATACCTTTTTTCATCCGCAAACAATTAACCACTGTCTATGGAATAGGAAAAAGAAAGGGAAAAAAAGGAGGGGTAGGCCGGGTGGCATCGTTTTGTCCCGAAAATTTTAACGTCAAATCACATCAAACTCCAGGTTTAAGAAATGATTCGCTTCCGGTTTCTATGTTAGATTCCAGTGTCAGTGTCAGGTCATGTCTTGTGTCGGGGCCAGTACAGGTCATGTCTTGGGTCGAGGCTAGTACAGGTCATGTCTTGTGTCGAGGCCAATACAGGTCATGTCTTGTGTCGAGGCCAGTACGGATCATGTCTTGTGTCGAGGCTAGTACAGGCCATCTCTTGTGTCGAGGCTAGTACAGACCATGTCTTATGTCGAGGCTAGTACAGGTCATGTCTTGTGTCGAGGCTAGTACCAGTCATGCCATTTTCCCTGTATTGTAAGGTCTAGTGCCAAGGTAAGTTCCGGTCATGGCATTGTCCCTGTGTTGTAAGGTCTGATGTCAAGGTAAGTTCCAGTCATGGCATTGCCCCTGTGTTGTAAGGTCTGGTGTCAAGGTAAGTTCCAGTCATGGCATTGTCCCTGTGTTGTAAGGTCTGGTGCCAAGGTAAGTTCCAGTCATGGCATTGTCCCTGTGTTGTAAGGTCTGGTGCCAAGGTAAGTTCCAGTCATGGCATTGTCCCTGTGTTGTAAGGTCTGATGTCAAGGTAAGTTCCAGTCATGGCATTGCCCCTGTGTTGTAAGGTCTGGTGTCAAGGTAAGTTCCAGTCATGGCATTGTCCCTGTGTTGTAAGGTCTGGTGCCAAGGTAAGTTCCAGTCATGGCATTGTCCCTGTGTTGTAAGGTCTGGTGCCAAGGTAAGTTATATATCAGAATAAATTCATTTTAAATACAACCTAAGAACATCGTAATCCACAATTAACATCACTATTAATGGCGACAGCAACATTTAATTTCACGTTACGCCTTCCCCCAACCCTAATACCCCCCCCCCCAGCTCCAAACTTTTAATCTCCCCTTTCTTTAATCCTCCCCAATCACCCTTCACACTTCAATACGCTTAGAGTGGTTTCAATTTTTTTACATTTTTTTTTTTGGTTGTCATATTTTGTTTTACCGATTAAAGGAGAAAAAAACAACAACAAAGGAGGATTCTAGTTCAAGGTCGAATGTGAGGTAAGACAAATTGGGTTAACAATGAATCTGCTTTAGCGATTTTATTTTAGGAAGGATGGAAGGTACCACGTGATGGTGGCATGGTATCACGTGATGATGGCAAGGTATAACGTGATGATGGCAAGGTATCACGTGATGGCAAGCGCTGATGGTCACTCTCACACTCACACAGACTGGAAGAGAACCTAAAGCTGCGGTATGCTGGAGTCGGTTCTCTCTAGTTCCGACGAACTGGTTGCTAACCTTTGATTGTTCTATTGACCCTGTTGCTTGATTGGCAGCACATCGACATGTAAAGAGCCGGCTGATGCCTGACTGGCAGCACATAACCTCTCTTTGTGTGTATGTGATGCATGTATGCATGTGTATTCACTGGGGTTCAACATCTTGCTGTGTATTTACTATGGTTTTAGTTCTACTTCCTGCTGTGTGTCCCTGTGGTTCTAGTTCTACTTCTTGCTGTGTGTCCACTGTGGTTCTAGTTCTACTTCCTGCTGTGTGTCCACTAAGGTTCTAGTTAGACTTCTTACTGTGTGTTGACTGGGGTTCTAGTTCTACTTCCTGCTGTGTGTCCACTAAGTTTCTAGTTCTACTTCCTGCTGTGTGTCCACTGTAGTTCTAGTTCTACTTCTTGCTGTGTGTCCACTGTAGTTCTAGTTCTACTTCCTGCTGTGTGTCACTGTGGTTCTAGTTCTACTTCCTGCTGTGTGTCCACTAAGGTTCTAGTTCAACGTCCTGCTGTGTGTCCACTGTGGTTCTAGTTCTACTTCCTGCTGTGTGTCCACTGTGGTTCTAGTTCTACTTCCTGCTGTGTGTCCACTAAGGTACTAGTTATACTTCTTACTGTGTGTTGACTGGGGTTCTAGTTCTACTTCTTGCTGTGTGTCCACTGTGGTTCTAGTTTTACTTCCTGCTGTGTGTCCACTAAGGTTCTAGTTCTACTTCTTTCTGTGTGTCCACTGTGGTTCTAGTTCTACTTCTTGCTGTGTGTCCACTGTGGTTCTGGTTCTACTTCTTGCTGTGTGTCCACTGTGGTTCTAGTTCTACTTCTTGCTCTGTGTCCACTGTGGTTCTAGTTCTACTTCTTGCTGTGTGTCCACTGTGGTTCTAGTTCTACTTCCTGTGAGAGATATTATTAGGTGTGTTGTTAGCTGAATACTGTTGGCGCTATGGTAACATAAATTGACTTGATAATTACTTCTTCGGCTGATTTGATCATGCATTTTCCGACTTGCCAAATATAGACACAACTTTCAGAAAATTGAAAAAAAAAAGAATTAAGAAAAATTATTTTCCCGATAAATAAACTGCATCAAAGATTCTACTAGCATCAAATATTGCTACTTACATCAAAGAATGCTACTAACATAAGAGAACGGTGTAGGGATACACAGTAACAAATGAAGTAGGATTTTTATTTATTTCTTAAAACACAATTTCATGGTATAAATAAACAATGAAAGAAGTCGATAAAAAAAATCTAAACGAAAATGTAGATAAAAATCTCATTAAACAATAAATATGAGATATCGTTCCAAATATCATTGGAGCTATAATCATTTCTTGAAAATAGCTTGGAAGAAAATTATTTTGATTTTTCCAGCTGTTACTAGCTGTTCAAATGATAGAAAAATGCTATTTTATATGTATTTTTTTTAGGAGAGGGGGCTGATCCAAATTTTTAAAAAAAAAAGAGAAAAAATATGACGGTGGGTCGTGCATGCTTTTTTCCCCCCCTCCCCCCCCCCCCCCCCCCCCCCCCATTAAGAGCTCATTTGGCTTAAGAGTTTAAGGTCCCCGATGTCACTCACGTGTCATATATTTATTTAAACTTAAAATAATTTTAAAGAAACGATTCACTATGCGCAGCATCCGATAGGACAGGGGGAAAACTCAAAAACAATCCTTAACCCAAAGCATCCGATAAGAGTCAACCGATCCATCCACAATCTCCCCCACCCTCACGCAACTGACGGATGATCCATGAAAACCGGTCCCAGGGAAACACGTGTAAATCTCACGGAATGTAACCAGCAACAGCCAAACAGAATCCTCAAGCCAACGCATTCAATGCTGCTGATTGTTGACGTTCTGTCTAAGTTATAAATCGTGT
The DNA here is from genome assembly GCA_964033795.1 of Lymnaea stagnalis. Classification (NCBI taxonomy): domain Eukaryota; kingdom Metazoa; phylum Mollusca; class Gastropoda; family Lymnaeidae; genus Lymnaea; species Lymnaea stagnalis. The sequence goes on from CAXITT010000120.1 coordinate 185,410, forward strand.
CAAGAATAAAAGTAATCCCAAAAGATTAAATTGAAGGAAAAACAAAACATCGAAAACCATGAATGTCGAACTCATCGTGATATCCAGAAGGAAATGGAATTATATATTCGTAGTGGCTATTCGCACCCGGATACCAGAAAAGGAAGGTTAGGATTAAAAAACCATTTACAATTTTATTGCTGAGTTTGTAAGACAAAATGAGGTATGAAATGAAAGACAATTGAATGGACTCTATGTTTGTAAACTTAATTTGTCAGTTTAACTAAAATAAACTACCAGAATTGACATCCGAATAGCACTGAGTCAAAATGGACCCAGACATGCAGCGCCGCCACTCGCACCCGGGTACCATACAGTTCACACAAACAAATTTTCGTTCAATTTCTTATTGAACGCACTATACTATATACAGTAAAACAAACTAATACGTTCAAAAAGAAATTTGACGCAAAATTAGATCGTGTGAACTGAGACAAAAATTTGACCTAATTTATGTTCGATCAAACTTCCGTCGATCAATTTTCCGTCGACGAAATTTATTTCCAACAAATTTCCGGCTACGGAAGCCGACACCAATGAAAAAAATAAAATAAAGTAACTGGCTCATACTAAAACAACGTTCTGTGCTTGAGCTCTTCAACCATCAATGAACACATGAAAGCCAGTCAACCTATCCCTTCACAATCTCCCCCACCTTCACGCAACTGACGGTTTAATCTGACCGTCCTGCAGGGTAATCCATGAAAACCGGTCCCAGAGAAACACGTGTAGATCTCATGAAATATAACCCATCCGCTACTGCCCACAGCAACAACACCTCATCACCAGCCTGATCAACAAAACCAAAAAACACGGGGAAAGAACTGTCACCTATTTTTAACACACGCCGCCGGTCGTACACCCCACCACTACACATTGCCAGTTTTCCAGGACTATCATCGACCGCACATCTGCTGATGAACACCAACCACTCCAATCAAGCCATGCCAATCGGAATCACAACCATTTTCAAAGGAAAAGAAAAGTAACATTTACAAATCCAAAGAAAAAAAAAAAAAAGAGAATGGTCAGCAGTTAGAATCCACAAAGCACATTCGTGGATGGTCCAACCAGTAAGTCCGAGGATGGATGACGCCGGTGGATGGCATCCAGTGACGTACACAAGGAATACCAGTACATGCTATTTTCCCCCATAGTCCACCATAAAGGGAAGTTCGTCTCTACAAAAGATGCTAATCAGGCCTAAAATAGATTGGCAGCATCTCCCCCTCCCCCCCCCCAACCAACCTAAAAAAAAGTTACGGGACACCGGAAGTGCAATAAAATTCTAAACTTGGATCGTTATTTATTGATAACAATATTTTTTTTTTAATGCTAAATGCCTAGAATCTGGGCTATAATCTTTTCAATGTACATCAATTATTAAGGAAAACTCGTACATAAACAACATATGTCAATAAGATTATTTAATCCTTAAGAAGATTTCATCAAAACTATTTCTCAATGTCGTAATTGTTCCATCTTCCTCTATGTCCAGCAGGATTTTGTCTTGCTACGCTGTCCGTCTCGGATCAAAGACAATTAAAAGTTTAACCTTTACTCGATCAAGGACGTCTTAGATTTGAAGTTTTTACAAATGTTATCGTACATGAATATTGGGGTTTGAGGGTTTCCCCGTAAGTTAAAAAGTTTATCTTTTTTTATGTTCACATTTTAAAACTAAAAAAAAAAAAAAACTTTAAATTATTTTTTTTAAAAATACATTTGAAAAATATATTTATATAACTTGTGGACATATGGCCTATATTTGTTGTGGGAAAATGACATATTTTGTGGACTTATGACCTATGACCTATATTTGTTGTGGAAATATAACAAATACGTGTGGAAATATGACCTATATTTCTTATGAAAATATGACCTATATCTGTTGTGGAAATATGACTTATTTTTGTTGTTGAAATGTGACATATATATGTGTTGTGGAAATATGTCTAATATTTGTTGCAGGAATAGGACTTATTTTTGTTGTGGAAATCTATATTTATTTGCTGTGTAAATATCACCAACTTTTGCTGGGGGAAAACTTGCCACGCTAATATTTTATATTTTCCTAATCTGATAAGCTTGAGTCTGTCAGCTCTTTTCTCTTTCAATTCTTCCCATTACAGGAAACTATCAAGCCTTGAGAATTAGCTTGTTCATCAACTTCTAACTCTATTTTACGTCTAGTCGTTTGAAGGACTACTTCTGGTGACATCTCCCTCTTCGCAGTATACTAAGTGACTTTCAAATGAAATCTCCAATTTAGCAGGTATACTAAGTGAATATTTCTAACGATATCTCCCTCGTAGCAATTATACTAAATTAATATTTTTTTGGGAAAGTTCCTAAAAATTTCAATTTTTACTTCATTTTCTTCCTTTACGTCCACATACAAATCACAATTAACACCCCTATGACAGAATATAAGTTCATTTATCGTTATGTAGATTACTGGGAGTCGAAAATGTACATCAGATATGTATGTTCTAGATATAGCCGGCCAAACATTGGCGACAGCAATGCGTGAACTTCCCATCTACTATAGAGCTTCCGATCTACTCAAGAACTTTCCATCTACTTAAGAACTTCCCATCTACTAAAGAACTTTCCATCTACTTAAGAACTTTCCATCTACTAAAGAACTTTCCATCTACTAAAGAACTTCCCATCTACTAAAGAACTTCCCATCTACTAAAGTCTAAAGAACTTCCCATCTACTTAAGAACTTTCCATCTACTAAAGAACTTCCAATCTACTTAAGAACTTCCCATCTACTAAAGAACTTCCCATCTACTTAAGAACTTTCCATCTACTATAGAAATTCCCATCTACTTAAGAACTTCCCATCTACTAAAGAACTTCCCATCTACTTAAGAACTTTCCATCTACTAAAGAACTTCCCAACTACTACTAAACTACTAAAGTTACTTGACAAAACATGAACTTAAGTAACGCACATTTAAAAGAATGCCAATTTTTGCTACACCCCTTCCCCTATGATACGCCACTGCACACTTTTTATTTCACGCCCATGAACAATATTAAATATTCCGATGTCCCAACACTTTTAAACTGGAATTTTTTTTTTTTTACACCAAACTTAAATTGAGACGATTTCATTTTCCAAAAGAAAATATTACGTGTTGTATATAAAAAAAAATCATTGAGCCTAGTTATCGGGAATTATAATTTACGTGCTATTGAACTGATTATGAAACCTTTCTTTCTTTCAAACATTTATAATTATTTGTAATATACTCTCAATACCAAATTCGCTGATTAGGAAGCTTCTTTTTTAGGAAGCAATCCACGAGTCACTCCAGTAGCGTAATATATATCTAAGAGATGCATATGTATCTGAGGTCTCCACGGCTAAGTAGGTACGTTACAGTCTACTCAACGAATGTCACATCTTACCCAACGCGGCTCCCATAGAACTCGGTGCCTATGATCACTCAAACATCGATTACTTTGTGCCGAGGGACGTCACACTCCAAGGTCACGGCCACACAGAGGCCATCAATGCTACACGATAGGTTCTCAGTAACTGACTTTAAGGGGGTTGGGTGGTTGAAGCAACGAGAGGCGAGTGTTGTTGTTTGTTTGTTTGTTTGTTTTTTTTTTTTTGTTTTTTTTTTTGTTGTTGTTTTTTTTTTTTGGGGGGGGGGGGAAATCAGTTTGAATTTTTAGTTGTTTTTTTGTTTTTTTTTTTTTTTTTTTTTTTTTTTTTTTTTTTTTTTTTTTTTTTTTTTTTTTTGGGGGGGGGGGGGAAATCAGTTTGAATTTTTATACGACATGACTCAAATGCGTTTGAAAAATGATATCTCTAATTTAGATATTTAAAATGTATATACCGGTGATGATAATTAAACTGTTGGTATCTAACTAAGTGGACCGCGAACGCTTTAAACGCAGCGTTTTCGATTGACCGGACGTCTCCCAGGCCAAGGGGTAGGTTCCCGCAGTGCCACCGCACGGTCTGGTGGCGGGGAGACCGTATTAACAGAGGTATTAAGTGCTCGCGCTCGACGACCCATCGACGCCATTTCCCAATGTGTCGTATCTAACTATAGAATGGTATCTAACTATAGAATGGTATCTAACTATGGAATGGTATCTAACTATGGAATGGTATCTAACTATGGAATGGTATCTAACTATAGAATGGTATCTAACTATAGAATGGTATCTAACTATGGAATGGTATCTAACTATAGAATGGTATCTAACTATAGAATGGTATCTAACTATGGAATGGTATCTAACTATGGAATGGTATCTAACTATGGAATGGTATCTAACTATGGAATGGTATCTAACTATAGAATGGTATATAACTATAGAATGGTATCTAACTATGGAATGGTATATAACAATAGAAAGGTATCTAACTATGGAATGGTATCTAACAATAGAAAGGTATCTAACTATGGAATGGTATCTAACTATGGAATGGTATCTAACTATGGAATGGTATCTAACTATAGAAAGGTATCTAACTATGGAATGGTATCTAACTATGGAATGGTATCTAACTATGGAATGGTATCTAACTATGGAATGATATCTAATTATGGAATGGTATCTAACAATAGAAAGGTATCTAACTATGGAATGGTATCTAACTATGGAATGGTATCTACCTATGGAATGGTATCTAACTATGGAATGGTATCTAACTATAGAAAGGTATCTAACTATAGAAAGGTATCTAACTATGGAATGGTATCTAACTATGGAATGGTATCTAACTATGGAATGGTATCTAATTATTAGAGGCCGATCGAATTTCGGTTTCGGCGCCGAAAGTGGCAATCTTATCACTTTCGGCCGAGTTTCGGTTTCGGCCGAAACTGACAAGTTAACTTTCGGCTTAATTTCGGTTTCGGCCGAAAGACAAAAGTTAACTTTCGGTTTTTTTTCGGTTTCGGCCGAAATTGACTTAGACTTTCGGCCATCCGGCCGAAAGTGACTGAGGTTTTCAGTCTTTTACCATATGTAAGATTGTCACTCTGTCTGATGGCTGGCAATCCGATATATTAATTATTGCGCGACGTATTGCTGTCATCGGTAATATATAACAAATTAGTTGCGAACACTGTTCACAGCTGAATGATGACTGACTTGTCCAATATTTTAAGAAATACAATTTTAATAAGGCAAATGGAAAGTTTAACAGTTTTTTTTTTTGGGGGGGGGGGGGGGGGGGAGTGTACTATTTATTTTTTTTTTTCGTTTGG
>CAXITT010000120.1:195292-213543 GCA_964033795.1 Lymnaea stagnalis
AAAAAAAAAGTATTTAAAACTTTTTAGCTTATCGATGGTCAAAATGAAACTGCAAAAAAAAGGGGAGAAGGTTCACTTTAAAGGATAAATTGTATGAGAGTTATTCAAGACGAATAAAAATTGCCACAAAAGTTTTTCCATCATTTTTCGCGGTGAGCAGAACTAGTGCGAAAACGAGTTTTCAAATATTTAATTTCTTCGGTTTCGGCTTCGGTTTCGGCCGAAAGTGAAAAGTTTAGTTTCGTTTTTTTTCGGTTTCGGCCGAAACTGAAAATTTAAGTTTCGGTTTATTTTCGGTTTAGGCCGAAAGTCATTTTTAATTTTCGGCCTGTTTTCGGTTTCGGCCGAAATCAGAAAATCACTTTCGGTCGGTCTCTACTAATTATGGAATGGTATCTAACAATAGAAAGGTATCTAACTATGGAATGGTATCTAACTATGGAATGGTATCTAACTATGGAATGGTATCTAACTATAGAAAGTTATCTAACTATGGAATGGTATCTAACTATGGAATGGTATCTAACTATGGAATGGTATCTAACTATAGAAAGGTATCTAACTATAGAAAGGTATCTAACTATAGAAAGGTATCTAACTATGGAATGATATCTAACTATGGAATGGTATCTAACTATGGAATGGTATCTAACTATGGAATGGTATCAAACTATGGAATGGTATCTAACAATAGAAAGGTATCTAACTATGGAATGGTATCTAACTATGAAATGGTATCTAACAATAGAAAGGTATCTAACTATGGAATGGTATCTAACTATGGAATGGTATCTAACAATAGAAAGGTATCTAACTATGGAATGGTATCTAACTATGGAATGGTATCTAACAATAGAAAGGTATCTAACTATGGAATGGTATCTAACAATAGAAATGTATCTAACTATGGAATGGTATCTAACTATAGAATGGTATCTAACTATTGAATGGTATCTAACTATGGAATGGTATCTAACAATAGAAAGGTATCTAACTATGGAATGGTATCTAACAATAGAAAGGTATCTAACTATGGAATGGTATCTAACAATAGAAAGGTATCTATCTATGGAATGGTATCTAAATATGGAATGGTATCTAACTATAGAATGGTATCTAACAATAGAAAGGTATCTAACTATAGAATGGTATCTATTAATAGAAAGGTATCTAACTATGGAATGGTATCTAACTATGGAATGGTATCTAACAATAGAAAGGTATCTAACTATGGAATGGTATCTAACAATAGAAAGGTATCTAACTATGGAATGGTATCTAGCTATAGAATGGTATCTAACTATGGAATGGTATCTAACTATGGAATGGTATCTAACAATAGAAAGGTATCTAACTATGGAATGGTATCTAACAATAGAAAGGTATCTAACTATAGAATGGTATCTAACAATAGAAAGGTATCTATCTATGGAATGGTATCTAAATATGGAATGGTATCTAACTATAGAATGGTATCTAACAATAGAAAGGTATCTAACTATAGAATGGTATCTAACAATAGAAAGGTATCTAAGTGTGGAATGGTATCTAACTATGGAATGGTATCATCTATAGAATGGTATCTAACAATAGAATGGTATCTAACTATGGAATGGTATCTAACAATAGAAAGGTACCTAACTATAGAATGGTATCTAACAATAGAAAGGTATCTAGCTATGGAATGGTATCTAACAATAGAGAAGTATCTAAAATCCAGCGGATAAATTAAAAATCAAAGTGATTGTTTATATCAGAGTTCAGGAACAGGTGTGCCGCAGCACACTAGTGTGCCGCTAGACCAGGGGTCACCAAACTTTTCATAACCATTCTGTGCAATAATTGCAAGTCAGATAGAAAGCTCTGGGAAAATAGACCAACGTAGTTTATTATTCGATGTTAATCATCAGTGAGTGGCGTGCCACGCACACACACACACAAACTACAACAAAAAACAAAGACAAAGACAACAAACATGTTCATTTAATGAAAAAGTAAATAGATCTGGAATAAGCAAGAACATCTAGATACAATAATTTAAAATCGAAAATCATAAATTTAAGGCGCATAGCAGCCAGGAGGTCTCCGCACATGTGAAGATCTCCTAGTATTCTAAACATAATATTGAAATTGTATCACAACGTCTAGTGTTCCATACGTTTTATCAAGAAAATTCAAGTACCGTCGGCCGGCCTGATGAATTGAGGTCGCGGGCCGGATGCGGCCCCCGGGCAGTAAATTGGTTACCCCCCTCCCCCCCCCCCCCTTTTGCGCTAGACGATAAGACGTGTGCGATTGCGATAATGCGTCCACGAGAATGATCAACTGGTGAAGGCCTCATACATTTGTTGAAACACAAGGGACAGTAGGTAACAATACGTGAAGGTTAGAGGTCAAACAGTGCAGGAAGTATGCGTGTTGAAATTTTGCGGGTCATGTAGAATCAGTTGAAGCACTCCGAGAGAAGTCAGCTGAAGCACTCCGAGAGAAGTCAGCTGAAGCACTTCGAGAGAAGTCAGTTGAAGCACTTCGAGAGAAGTCAGTTGAAGCACTCCGAGAGAAGTCAGCTGAAGCACTTTGAGAGAAGTCAGCTGAAGCACTTTGAGAGAAGTCAGTTGAAGCACTTCGAGAGAAGTCAGTTGAAGCACTCCGAGAGAAGTCAGCTGAAGCACTTTGAGAGAAGTCAGTTGAAGCACTCCGAGAGAAGTCAGTTGAAGCACTTCGAGAGAAGTCAGTTGAAGCACTCCGAGAGAAGTCAGTTGAAGCACTTTGAGAGAAGTCAGTTGAAGCACTCCGAGAGAAGTCAGTTGAAGCACTTTGAGAGAAGTCAGTTGAAGCACTTTGAGAGAAGTCAGTTGAAGCACTTTGAGAGAAGTCAGTTGAAGCACTTCGAGAGAAGTCAGTTGAAGCACTTCGAGAGAAGTCAGCTGAAGCACTCCGAGAGAAGTCAGTTGAAGCACTCCGAGAGAAGTCAGTTGAAGCACTTTGAGAGAAGTCAGCTGAAGCACTTTGAGAGAAGTCAGTTGAAGCACTTCGAGAGAAGTCAGTTGAAGCACTCCGAGAGAAGTCAGTTGAAGCACTTTGAGAGAAGTCAGTTGAAGCACTTTGAGAGAAGTCAGTTGAAGCACTTTGAGAGAAGTCAGTTGAAGCACTTCGAGAGAAGTCAGTTGAAGCACTTCGAGAGAAGTCAGTTGAAGCACTTCGAGAGAAGTCAGTTGAAGCACTTTGAGAGAAGTCAGTTGAAGCACTTTGAGAGAAGTCAGTTGAAGCACTTTGAGAGAAGTCAGTTGAAGCACTTCGAGAGAAGTCAGTTGAAGCACTTCGAGAGAAGTCAGTTGAAGCACTTCGAGAGAAGTCAGTTGAAGCACTTTGAGAGAAGTCAGTTGAAGCACTTTGAGAGAAGTCAGTTGAAGCACTTTGAGAGAAGTCAGTTGAAGCACTTCGAGAGAAGTCAGTTGAAGCACTTCGAGAGAAGTCAGTTGAAGCACTTCGAGAGAAGTCAGTTGAAGCACTTTGAGAGAAGTCAGTTGAAGCACTTTGAGAGAAGTCAGTTGAAGCACTTTGAGAGAAGTCAGTTGAAGCACTTCGAGAGAAGTCAGTTGAAGCACTTCGAGAGAAGTCAGTTGAAGCACTCCGAGGGAAGTCAGCTGAAGCACTCCGAGAGAAGTCAGTTGAAGCACTTTGAGAGAAGTCAGTTGAAGCACTTTGAGAGAAGTCAGTTGAAGCACTTTGAGAGAAGTCAGTTGAAGCACTTCGAGGGAAGTCAGTTGAAGCACTCCGAGAGAAGTCAGTTGAAGCACTTTGAGAGAAGTCAGTTGAAGCACTTTGAGAGAAGTCAGTTGAAGCACTTTGAGAGAAGTCAGTTGAAGCACTTCGAGAGAAGTCAGTTTAAGCACTTCGAGGGAAGTCAGTTGAAGCACTCCGAGGGAAGTCAGTTGAAGCACTTTGAGAGAAGTCAGTTGAAGCACTTTGAGAGAAGTCAGTTGAAGCACTTCGAGGGAAGTCAGTTGAAGCACTCCGAGGGAAGTCAGCTGAAGCACTCCGAGAGAAGTCAGTTGAAGCACTTTGAGAGAAGTCAGTTGAAGCACTTTGAGAGAAGTCAGTTGAAGCACTCCGAGGGAAGTCAGCTGAAGCACTCCGAGAGAAGTCAGTTGAAGCACTTTGAGAGAAGTCAGTTGAAGCACTTTGAGAGAAGTCAGTTGAAGCACTTTGAGAGAAGTCAGTTTAAGCACTCCGAAGGAAGTCAGTTTAAGCACTCCGAGGGAAGTCAGTTGAAGCACTCCGAGGGAAGTCAGTTGAAGCACTCCGAGGGAAGTCAGTTGAAACACTTTAAAGTTCAGATGCGATGGGAACTCTAGATGGCGACAAAGTCATAAGAAAGTAAACTATACAATGGTGAGAGGGTGTCATGGTGTCATCGTTTTATTCTAATCTACCCAGCTTGATGCTGACATGACTTAGCCAACCTTGGGGGGTTGTCCATAGAGTACGTACTGCTCGGGGGTGGGGGGGGGGGCTCTATGCTAGTGTTACATTTTGTGACACGGTTGGGGATGACGTCACATACGTGTACATTTATATATATATATATATATATATATATATAATTATGTCTTTTTTTTTATGTCCGTCGCGGATCGACGATGACCATCGAGTCGTCTGGTGACTGATGACTTGCGCGGGTGACTTTTGTTTACAGTGAGGAAGAGTTGCGCAGCGTCAACCTCACTCTCTCGTCCGAGCCCACCATATCCAGTGGCAAGACTCTACGTCAAGACGACCAGGGATGGGTACGGTTGCAGGAATGGACATTGTTTGCGCCTTACGGGACTCCAACTCCGGGTTTGAATTCAGAGTTTCCTTCTCTTAGATGAGTTGCCGACCAAGGTTAACGAGTCTCATCCACCCGGGGTGATGTTTTTGCTTGACCGGCCTTTGGCTNAAAAGGGTTTGTCCCCCATAGCATGTAAAGACTAAATCCGGCAAATTGTGCGGAAGAACCACTACTTGGTCAACGGACAAAAGGCGGAGACAGCACAGTGGTGTGAATCGCTGAGAACATGACCAGACACGTAGAACGCCATGGTCATTCACTGCATGGGTGACTGGGTGGCCGAATGGTCTAAACTGAGCAAACCTCAATTTCAGCCAAAGGCCGGTCAAGCAAAAACATCACCCCGGGTGGATGAGACTCGTTAACCTTGGTCGGCAACATATATGTATGTATGTATATGTATATCTCTTATATAAAAGTGAAAATGTGAGGGTTTGTTGTATGATTGTATTGTGAATCTTGAGCAAACTCGGCACATATATCCATCATTATCCAGAATTAAATACTGGGGGTTAAGAACTTTGTATAACAATCCGTTAAGGGCCCCGAATTCGTTTTTTTTTCTTTCTTCTTATGTGAGCTTTATAAATAAAATGACAAACAAATACTCTTACATAAATAGACGGATACTGATACAACTCAGTAAACATACACTTGATTATCCCTATTCAAATACCGAAGGGTACTGAACTCATATATCCATTCCTCTGTGGCCGGGGGCCACGTTTCCTTTTTCCTTATTTAACCTATATAAATATCAATAAGCTTAGAAAACACTATAGGGTCAATGTGAATTGATGGCTCTAGGCCTAGTTCGGGAGCTATACCCTTCATAATCCGTATTGAAATATCGCTGGATTTGAAATGATATCCAATCCATTCAGGGTTAGTCTAGACTTTTCCTGAAAGTTCGATAATTTAAAAAGGCTATATTTATGGCATTTTTAAACCGATTTTAATGGGACAAATTTTAAAAGTTACATTTATTATTTATCTGATTTATATTTATACCCCCCCCCCCCAAATCTCAGGCAAAACTAAATCGGTACAGTTATGAGATAGGCACCCCCCCCCCACCCCGCCGGGCCTCTCTTTCTAATCAAATGTACTATAGTTAAAGTAATGCCTTTAGTTGTATAATTTTTCGTATTAAAAAAATAATTACGTAGAAAAGTCATTGTTTACACGCTTCCAGGAGGATATTAATTTTAATCTAGAATGTGCCAGAAAGTTCTATATTGTTCTACGGGTATATATAATGGGATCTAAAAGCTTATTGAAGTTTAAATTTAGTTCTATTCATTTCTAGACTTTCATGGGGCTTTTCTTTGAACTTACCCTTTATAATCCTACCAGGAACAAAATCTCAATGGCAAAAAGATCTCAACAAGGCAAACGATCCTAAAGGGGAACTAGTAAACTAGAACCCACCGGGAGACGGGATCCCACAGAGAACGGGATCTGAAAACGGATCCCACCTAAAATAGGGATCCCAACTGAAATCGGGATCCTACATGAATCGAAATACCGACGAGATCGGGAACCCACTGGGATCCGGATCCAACCGAGAGCGGGATCCAAACGGGGTCAGGATCCCTCCGGATACCGGGATACTTTGGAAAACGGGATACCATCGGGAATTGGAAACCGGTTTGGGTACCTACGGGATAGGGATCCTATCGGTGAACTAAAGGTTTACAAAAGTATTATACGTGTGTTTTAATAAGAGACACATTTATTCCTTTTTTTTTATTAGGTGGTTCTTAAATGTAATGCTAATTATGAGGCTGTAGAAGTTCCTTTGTTCCTAACGCTATCCCGGAAAATGTCGGGTACATTAGCTAGTATGTGTGTGTGTATGTATATATATATATATATATATATATATATATATATATATATATATATATATATATATATATATATATATATATAAAGTGAGGAAGAGTTGCGCAGCGTCAACCTCACTCTCTCGTCCGAGCCCACCATATCCAGTGGCAAGACTCTACGTCAAGACGACCAGGGATGGGTACGGTTGCAGGAATGGACATTGTATGCGCATTACGGGACTCCAACTCCGAGTTTGAATTCAGAGTTTCCTTCTCTTAGATGTCTCTGTACTCAGCTCTCACCTGTGGTTCCAAGAAGCTGTAACATGCACAGCGACTACAACCCAGACAAGGATTCCAGGTTGAGGGTAGCCGAAGGGCATAGAACTTTCGGAAAAAAGGGGTTGTCCCCCATAGCATGTAAAGACTAAATCCGGCAAATTGTGCGGAAGAACCACTACTTGGTCAACGGACAAAAGGCGGAGACAGCACAGTGGTGTGAATCGCTGAGAACATGACCAGACACGTAGAACGCCATGGTCATTCACTGCATGGGTGACTGGGTGGCCGAATGGTCTAAACTGAGCAAACCTCAATTTCAGCCAAAGGCCGGTCAAGCAAAAACATCACCCCGGGTGGATGAGACTCGTTAACCTTGGTCGGCAACATATATGTATGTATGTATATGTATATCTCTTATATAAAAGTGAAAATGTGAGGGTTTGTTGTATGATTGTATTGTGAATCTTGAGCAAACTCGGCACATATATCCATCATTATCCAGAATTAAATACTGGGGGTTAAGAACTTTGTATAACAATCCGTTAAGGGCCCCGAATTCGTTTTTTTTTCTTTCTTCTTATGTGAGCTTTATAAATAAAATGACAAACAAATACTCTTACATAAATAGACGGATACTGATACAACTCAGTAAACATACACTTGATTATCCCTATTCAAATACCGAAGGGTACTGAACTCATATATCCATTCCTCTGTGGCCGGGGGCCACGTTTCCTTTTTCCTTATTTAACCTATATAAATATCAATAAGCTTAGAAAACACTATAGGGTCAATGTGAATTGATGGCTCTAGGCCTAGTTCGGGAGCTATACCCTTCATAATCCGTATTGAAATATCGCTGGATTTGAAATGATATCCAATCCATTCAGGGTTAGTCTAGACTTTTCCTGAAAGTTCGATAATTTAAAAAGGCTATATTTATGGCATTTTTAAACCGATTTTAATGGGACAAATTTTAAAAGTTACATTTATTATTTATCTGATTTATATTTATAACCCCCCCCCCCAAATCTCAGGCAAAACTAAATCGGTACAGTTATGAGATAGGCACCCCCCCCCACCCCGCCGGGCCTCTCTTTCTAATCAAATGTACTATAGTTAAAGTAATGCCTTTAGTTGTATAATTTTTCGTATTAAAAAAATAATTACGTAGAAAAGTCATTGTTTACACGCTTCCAGGAGGATATTAATTTTAATCTAGAATGTGCCAGAAAGTTCTATATTGTTCTACGGGTATATATAATGGGATCTAAAAGCTTATTGAAGTTTAAATTTAGTTCTATTCATTTCTAGACTTTCATGGGGCTTTTCTTTGAACTTACCCTTTATAATCCTACCAGGAACAAAATCTCAATGGCAAAAAGATCTCNTATTTATATATATATATATATATATCTTATATACAAGAATAAATAACCCGATGTTATCGGGGTAATAATGGTAGGTCCTTTGCGATAATTTCTAACTGCTATTGTAAAAACTCATACCAATTCATACATTTTAAAATGTAAATTACTACGCTAGAAAAATACTTTAGAATTACCCTTTTTTGTGCCCTTGAATTACAACTTTTTTCTCTCAAAATTTAAAAAAAAAAAATCTTAAATTTACAACAAAAACTCTATATATGATATAAATATATTTTGCATTACAGGAATTCGATATATATTGATATCTTCAACACATTTTTGCCTTTTTTACAAATTATACATTATCAGAAAATCGTAAAACAAAGAATTCTTTTATCTAAGAAAAATATCGCCACTGTTTTTTAAGCCTATATCAGATAAAAATTTGACTGCCTTATTAAAAAATTAATTTGTTTATCTCATACAAATGCACACATCTTTACCTTTTGCACAATAACAACAACAACAGCAAAGTAACAACAAAAATATATTTAGATTTTTATTTAAAAAAAAAAAAATTACCCTATCTTCATTTGTCAAAATTTAATTTTCAAGTGTGTAATATGATTGATTGGGTTTTGATATTCATGGATATACTTTTTTAAATGTACCCAAGATTTGTTAATGCCATTGATTGTCTTAAATGGTAAACATTTTTATTTGTAAAAAGATAATTTAACATATCTTTTTTCACAAATGTAATACCATAGGATTTAAATATATTATCATCCACGTAAAATGTACAAATCTTTTTTCCTATCTCCGATATGTATGTACCCAAGAAGGTTAATTATTAATCAAATTAATTCCTTTATTTTGGGAATTATCGTATATTGCCTTGTAACATCATATTTTTTCACAAATGTAATACCATAGGAGTTAACTCTGTTGTCATCCAAGTGAGGATTTATACATCTTATTTCCTACCTCTTACATTTATTTACCCAAGAAAATTATTTATTTATCAAATTCATTCTTTTATTTTGAGACATATCTTGTGCTGTCTTAAGCAAAATAAACATACACATATTTGTAAAGAGAGAATTTATCATCAATTTTTTCACAAATGTAATACCATAGGATTTAAATTTATTGCCATCCACTTAAACATGTACACATCCTATTTTCTTCCCCCGATATTAACCCAAGAAGGTTAATTATTTATCATAATAATTCTTTAATTTGAGACGTATCTTTTGCTGCCTTGGACACAATGACCATACCTATATTTGTAAAAAGAGAATGTAGCATCTCTTTTTTCACAAATGTAATACCATAGGGCTTAAATATATTGTCATCCATGTAAAAATATACACATCCTACCTCCGATATGAATGTACTCAAGAAGGTTAATTATTTATCAAATTCATTCCTTTATTTTAGGACGTATCTTGTGCAACCTGGGGCAAAGTCCCTTCCATATCCAAACTAACATATTTTACACTTCTTATGATAGGTTCTTATTTTTATGAGGTATAAGTGGATTAGTGAATGTTATTTAGCTATGGAGTTGCGCTGCACTCATTGACTTAAACCAAATTTTCTTGTTAAAATTATATTTAAAGGTTAGCTTTTATTACGTTATAAATTTAATAAAAGTATAGTTTTGGAATAAAAAAAGGCAAAACTTTTTAAATGTAAAAATATACAAAGCCAAAATTTGTGTGTGTGTTTTATTAAGAATTTAAAAAGCAATCAATTTGTATTTATTAATTTTACTTTTAAGAAGGGAAAATACATTATCAGTTTTGTCACGCGCGGTTATTAAATTTAGAGAAACCTAAGATTTTCGGTGAAATAGGCTATTCGTGCTATGACGTCATTTGCGTGATTATTTAGAACAAACTAGTTTTAATTTTATTTCGCAATATTAACAACGCATTAAAAGACGCATTAAAAACGACAGCTGCTTGGGTTTTCCCGATGAATGTGATTACGGTGTAATTCTCTGATCATGATTTTTTTTTTATTTGTTCATAACTTTCAAACACATATAAAATGCTTAAAATAGTTCCTTAGTTGATACTTTAAATGATACTGTAATTTATAATTATATAACTTTAACTTTTAATAAAATAAGAGTGGATTGAAAATATTTTTTGCAAATTTAAATGTATTCGATTTTCGTAAAATAATAGAAAATAACTATGTTTTTTTTAGGAATCCGAACGTACTTTAATGGTATATGCTCTTTGGCGTTATGTCACTGTAGCTCATTCTTATATACTAGAATAAATGACCCGATATTATCGAGATAATAATGGTAGGTCTTTGCGATAATTTGTAACTGCTATTATAAAAAATGATCACAATCCATTACTTTAAAAATATACAGATTTTTTCGTTTCTATCATTATTAAATTTTGAGAGGTGTTTATCTGCTATATATTTTACGCCTACCGTACTCCCTTTCACGCTCCTAAACTACTTTTTCTCCTTCTAAACATGACCTTAAAATACCCAGTCTAACATATCACTACTTATATCAATTTTTTTCACGAAAGGAGTTAATTGAGGGACAATTAATACCTTAGAGAAATACTTTAGATTTACCCCTTTTCGTGAGCTTGGATTACAACTTTTTTTCTCTTTAAACGTTTACTAAATTAAAAGTGGATTTAAAATATTTTTTTTTTGCGCACTTAAATTTATTCGATTTCCGTAAAATAATAGAAAATAGCTATGATTGTTTTTAGGAATCCGAACGTACTTAAAAAGTTCTCCCTTTTGGCGTTATTTGAACCTAGCTCATTCTTATATATATATATTGCTTTTGGTGTGACTCGTGGACTGCTTCCTAATCAGCGAATTCGGTAATGAGAGTATATTAAAAATGATTCGAAATGTTTGAACGAAAGTATAGTTAAATAGTGAGTTCAATGGCGCGCAAAATATAATTCCCATTAACTAGGCTAAGTGAATAAAAATTAAAAAAATAACGCAACTGCGTTTGGTGCGTAATGTTTTCTTTGGGAAAATGAAGTCGTCTCAATTTAAGTATGGTGTACCAAAATATTCTGTTTAAAAGTGGTTGTAACATCAGAATATTTAATATAGTTCATGGGCGTGAAATAAAAAGTGTGCAGTGACGTATCATGGGGGGGGGGGGGAAGGGGGGTGGCAAAAATTGGGATTCTTAAATGTGCTTTACTTGAGTTCATATTTTGTCAAGTAACTTCAGTATATGGGAAGTTCATGCATTGATGTCGCCAAATTTTTGCAAGCTATGTCTAGTATTAATCTATTTCTTTTACAAGAGCTGAAATTGACAGTTTATCTTTCTGTTGTGATGGATGCATTCTGACTGTGATGTTTAAACATTGTGTTGTAATGGATGTGCTGTGACAGTGAAGTTTAACTTACTGTTGTGATGTATGTGCTGTGACAGTGATGTTTAACTTTCTGCTGTAACGGATGTATTCTAAAAGAAGTCACTTAGAAGTCACGGAGTACGTTTTAGATTGAATTTTAGTAACCAGTTAATTTTTAATAAAACGTTAATTATAGTTTTGAAGTTTGGCATACTTTAACGGGTGGTGGTGGGGAGGGGGGCCAGGTCCGATATTGGTGAGGAGGTAAAAATTTTACAAAATATTGTGACGTACTTTATGGACGACTCCCTGACGTAACCACGGATGAGCGAACAAAATAACTCCGAACTGTAGGGTAATGATTCCCAACTGACGAGTGAAACACTGTATGAAGGGCGAGTGTCCTATGATATTTGACATCTGATAGCATGTCTTTGAATAAATAAATTCTGTGAATCTTAAGAATTGAATTTTGTTTCCTAAAATAATAAATTAAGATGTCTCGAATGGCGCCGTCGTGTTTTGGGGTCAGCTTGTGTCTGCTTGAGCCGCACACAGGAAACGAGGTCACGTGTCGCCATGACAACGGACCGGTGACGTCACGATCACCGACCAACGCTGACGGCGTGGGTGGAAGATTCCACTTTCGGCGTGGGTGGAAGATTCCACTTTCAGCGTGGGTGAAAGATTCCACTTTCGGCGTGGGTGAAAGATTCCACTTTCGGCGTGGGTGGAAGATTCCACTTTCGGCGTGGGTGGAAGATTCCAATAATGGCGTGGGTGGAAGATTCCACTCTAAATAAATGGAACACAAATGGGGGGGGGGATCGTCTGCATTGGTGGGGGTAAGGTGTTCCTCCTCCCCCTCCCCTGGGTGGGTTGGAAGGGTATACCACCCTGACTTTTTTATGGCGGTATTTAACTTCAAAATCAAAAACTAAAAAAAAAAAAAAAATTGCACAAAAAGTCAAAAGATGGGATGAAACTGATATACACACAACGAAAATTCTTGAGTTATTGTTGCGATTGTCAGTTTTAGATAATATAAATAGACTGTTGACACCTCAGCAACATTTCACTCCCTTCTCTCTCTGTCTCTCAAGTGTGCCCCCCCGCCACCCACACACAATATAAGGGAAAAATACATCATCGTTAAATTGATGGAGTGTGTACCACCAGTAATGATATGGTGGGCGTGTCTACCAACAGGAATGATATGGTGGGCGTGTCTACCAGCAAGAATGATATGGTGGGCGTGTCTACCAGCAAGAATGATACGGTGGGCGTGTCCACCAGCAAGAATGATACGGTGGGCGTGTCTACCAGCAAGAATGATACGGTGGGCGTGTCTACCAGCAAGAATGATACGGTGGACGTGTCTACCAGCAAGAATGATACGGTGGGCGTGTCTACCAGCAAGAATGATACAGTGGGCGTGTCTACCGACAATGATACGGTGATTTTGTCTACCAACAGGATTAATAGGGTGGGCGTGTCTACCGACAACAATGATACGGTGGTCGTTTCTACCAACAGGAATGTTACTCTGCTCGTGTCTACCAACAGGAATGTTACTCTGCTCTTGTCTACCCATAGGAATGATACGGTGGTCGTGTCTACCAACAGGAATGATAGGGTGGGCGTGTCTACCAGCAAGAATGATACGGTGGGCGTGTCTACCAACAGCAATGATAGGGTGGGCGTGTCTACCGACAACAATGATACGGTGATGTTGTCTACCAACAGGAATAATAGTGTGGGCGTGTCTACCTACAAAAATGATACGGTGGTCGTGTCTACAAACACGAATGTTACTCTGCTCGTGTCTACCAACAGGAATGTTACTCTGCTCGTGTCTATCAATAGGAATGATACGGTGGGCGTGTCTACCAACAGGAACCTTCTGTGGGCGTGTCTCCAAACCTCAATGCCACTCTTGTCGTGTTGAACAACAGAAACGTTACGGTGGGCGTGTCTATAAACAGCAATGACGTGACGGACACGTCTATAAACGGTGATGATGTCAAAGGCGTGTATACTAAACTTGATGATATAATAACTTCCAATTAATATTTTAATTACCGCCGTAAACTTTTAGCCGGCCTAAAACTCTTTTAGACAAATCTAAAACCATCAACTGAAAATGTCAAGGGAAAATGGCGTCGGTGGGCCGTCGAGCGTGAGCTCTTAATTCCCCCCCCCCCTCTCCCAGGCACACCCCCATACAGGCCAGAAGCCGGGTTTACCCGCCACCAGACCATGCGGGGGTGGGGGGCACACCAGAAACCTCCCCCCTGCCTGGGGGACGTCCTGTCGACCGAAAACACTGGGTTTAAAGCGTTCGCAGTCCTCTCTCCCTAGGGTTTGGGTGGGTTTGCTCCCCCTCCGGAGGAATGGTGTTGCGTTACCACCCCCCCCCCACCAGCCACGGAGTCTCTCGGTCGGGACGAAAAGTTGGGAGGAAACGGTCGCCTATGAGCGGCTTTCTCACGGCTGCGTAGCTAAATCAATCAACCAAATCCATCAACCAAATCCATCAACTAAATCCATCAACTAAATCCATCAACTAAATCAATCAGCTATATCCATTAACCAAATCCGTCAACCAAATCCATCAACTAACTTCATCAACTAAATCCATCAGCTAAATCCATCAACAATCCATCAACCAAATCCGTCAACCAAATCCGTCAACTAAATCCATCAACCAAATCCGTCAACCAAATCCATCAACTAAATCCATCAACTAAATCCATCAACTAAATCCATCAGCTAAATCCATCAACTACATTTAACAGTGACGCTGGACTTTTCGACTTTCACTATGAACAACGCAATAACAACGCAATTTCGACCGATAAATTACAATCTTTTACTTCAGACCGTTGACTATCGACCATGGACCAGAGAACTTTTCCATTTAAAACGGTAATGACTCTTAGCCCCCACAGCGGTGCAATGCCTCTACTCGTTAGTGTAACTAAGTCCTTGTTAAAAAAAAAAAAAATTAAAGTTACAAATGACCGATGTAGTGGCATACCGCTGGCAGAAAAGTCAAACCAGTTTGCATGCCAGAAAATTGGAAATGTTGAAGTTAAGCTTCAGAGACTGCGTTGAAGGGAAGGGTGGCGGGCGGGGGGGGGGGGGTAGTTTAAGAGAGAAAGCGCGGGAAAAAAACAAGGAGAGAAAGAAAGCCAAAAAAAAAGTAGGCCATTAATTTACATAAAACGCACGTTAAAATTCCGGTTACAGAAAAGTCAAACCAGTTTGCATGCCAGAAAATTGGAAATGTTGAAGTTAAGCTTCAGAGACTGCGTTGAAGGGAAGGGTGGCGGGCGGGGGGGGGGTAGTTTAAGAGAGAAAGCGCGCGAAAAATACCAGGAGAGAAAGAAAGCCAAAAAAGAAGTCGGCCATTAATTTACATCAAACGCACGTTGATATTCCGGTTTGTCTGTCCGTCCTCCGAAAACCAGGAGGGGAGGGGGGGCGGTGTAAGACTGAGTGTGTGCGCGTGCCACAAAATGGCCGCTCCCGTGTCCAAGAGATCGACTTCAGGTATTGATTCCAGGATCGTTGGGGGAAATTATGTCGGACAGGCAGACAAACAGACGAACGGATATTCTGATACTTGGCAAACTAGTGACGGGAGGGTGGGGGGGGCAGATAGACAGCCTGGGGTGGGGCGGATGTGGGACAGGGTGGTGGGTGGTGCGGGGTGTATGTTAGAAGCAAACAATGGTGTTGTGACACATACGGTGGTTGTACGGGTAGTGGTGTATAGTGTACATGCCACGGTGGTAAGACAAAGCTCAATCAGTTTACAAACAGTTGGAATGAGGAGTGGTGTTTGTTGGTGTTGTTTAATGGTGTTGTTTGATGGTGTTATTTGATGGTGTTGTTTGATGGTGTTGTTTGATGGTGTTGTTTGATGGTGTTGTTTGATGGTATTGTTTGATGTTTTCGTTTGATGGTGTTGTTTGATGGTATTGTTTGATGTTTTCGTTTGATGGTATTGTTTGATGGTGTTGTTTGATGGTGTTGTTTGATGGTGATATTTGGTTGTGTTGTGTGATGGTGTTTGTTGATGGTGTTTGTTGATAGTGTTTGTTGATGGTGTCGATAGATGGTTTCATTTGATGGTGTCGATTGATGATTTTGTTTGATGGTGTTGTTTGATGTTTTCGTTTGATGGTGTTCTTTGATGCTTTCGTTTGATGGTGTTGTTTGATGCTTTCGTTTGATGGTGTTGTTTGATGGTGTTGTTTGATGGTGATATTTGGTGGTGTTGTTTGATGGTGTTCTTTGATTATTTCGTTTGATGGTGTTGTTTGATGGTGTTATTTGGTGGTGTTGTTTGATGTTTTGTTTGATGGTGTCGTTTGATGGTGTTGTTTGATGGTGTCGTTTGATGGAGTCGTTAGAGATCTAGTAAGGTGGTCAAAGGCATTCGTACATATCTCACCATTGACAGTGTAGACGGAGAGAGATACAGTCAGATAAGACAGTCAGACAATCAAACATATAGCTAGAAAGACTTTTGAATAACTAGCTTTAGGCAGTCCAACAGACAGTCACCTTGCAGACGGCAGAAAGACCAACGGTGAGGTAACCCTGAGACCAGTATCTACACGCCCCAAAGACATATCAACAGCACACGGCTTAAGTATCAAGCCAACTCCTACTACACTCTGCCGTTCATCTAAACTGTCGTGATTCAGTGAATACCCCGTTAGTCTAAAGTGAACAATTATATGTATATTACGCTGTCAATCACGATAACTCCGCCCCTGTCTAACAATCCACCCATTACCCCCCCCACCAACCCTTTTACCCAGACAATGAAATCATCTCAGCACGCTATAGTCAACTAAATCGGTCCATTAAGCCGGGTGCTGACGGTGATACCGGACTGCCTGTAATCCAGTTCATTCAAGCCTTTCCAAACATGTACTTTTAGGCCACAGATAGGCGCCACTGGGTAGTTAAATTATGTGAGGTTTTGTCTGTGATACCATATTGTGTACGTTGTACCATATGTTACCATCAGGTGATC
The DNA here is from genome assembly GCA_964033795.1 of Lymnaea stagnalis. Classification (NCBI taxonomy): domain Eukaryota; kingdom Metazoa; phylum Mollusca; class Gastropoda; family Lymnaeidae; genus Lymnaea; species Lymnaea stagnalis. The sequence continues at coordinate 212,032 of CAXITT010000120.1, forward strand.
TGGAGACATCAACTGCTCATTTCAATGTTGATAACATTCAACGTGTGGGACATTGAAAACCAGAGAACCGGATTGGTCCAAATATTTATTTTAATCAAAAGCAAGCCTTAAGGCTGAACCTTGCGACAGTTTCTGACTTTGGGGGTGGGGGAGGGAGAGGGAAAGTCCATTGCGACAATATCCCACAATGTCGTATTTACCTAGTATTTGAAGAGCTTCCACTGTAATAGTATAAGAGACCAAATCACGTTTGTGGTGTGTTTAACAACTCACCTTTATTCACCATTCTCTTAATACTTCTCATCACATGATCGCCCACTCCGGTTCTCCAACCAATATTCACACATTCAAGCTTAAACAAAAATGAAAACAACTCACCACGCCCAGTCACACAACAGGACAACAATCCAGGACAGTCACGTCACAAAGTTCACTCAATACACTCAGCAATAGTAGTCAGTCTTACAGTCATATCCACAATGTTGTGTTTATCTAGTGTTTGACGAGCTTCCACTTGGATAATAATACATGTTGCTTGTGATGGCCTTGCGTCCTTATAAGAGGTAACCATTTAAACTATATACACACTCAGAATCCGAACATAATTTTTTCTCTTTCGGCCGAAACCGAAATTAAGCTGAAAGTTAACTTTTCAGTTTCGGTAGGCCGAAAGTGATACATTGCCAATTTCGGCGCCGAAACCGAAGCCGAAATTCGGTTGGTCTCTTCACCAAACAGTGACACTTGCACCCGACCCTGACACTTGCACCCAACCCTGACAGCTGCACCCAACCCTGACACTTGCACCCAACCCTGACACTTGCAACCAACTCTGACACTTTCACCCAACCCTTAACACGCCCAAGCACCACTTAACTGCAATGTAACTATAGCAGAGCACCAATGACAGAAGTCTGGTGGTTTGAGATGAGACTGAATGGACTTACTGTTACTAACGGTCATCTTGCAGTCCACGGGGGCGCTGGGCCTCAAGGTGGCGTGCGTACAGTTGATCCACAGGCCTTCTACGATTGTTAAATTCGTGGAACCTGTCAATGAAACAATGGCGACAACGTTAGCATTCGTGGAACCTGTCAGCGAGACAATGGGAACAATGTTACAACACCAGCTACTACAAAGGGAATCAACCACTATAAACTATGTATAGACGTCATCCTGTTTCAGTTAACTCCCGTGCCTATGGTCACAAGGGGTTACAACTCCCCTTTCTATCACATCGATTTCCACTTTTCATTGTTGCTTCCCTTTGCGCTGGAAATTTAAGGAAGAGAAAAAATCGACAGCATACGATTAATTATTTTTATTCTGGATTTTTTTGTGTTCAACGGGACCAATGTTGTTTAAGGCTTTTTAATTGATCCTTTACTTTGTTATCAGGATTTGATTAGCGCGCAAGCTCTAAAAAATTTACAGTACCAGAAAGATAAAATTCTCAATAAAGTTTGTTTTTGTTTTTTTGAGGGGGGTCGGGTGGCTTTGGGGGGGGGGGGG
>CAXITT010000120.1:226740-262613 GCA_964033795.1 Lymnaea stagnalis
TTTTTCCCCCCCCCCCCCCCCCCCCCCCAAAAAAAAAAAGTTTTCGCTCATTCGGAGGTCCTACACTCTCCAGTCATGGGAGATAATTTATGTGACCTATCAAAAAAGTTTCAGAAAAAACAGAACAGTGTGTTAACTCGTAATTAAACACTGTCCCGTTGCATGCTCTAGATCAATGATCCTCAAAAGGTACGCCCCAGGGGCCCCTGTATCGGTTTAATCGATAGGTTTGTGTGTGGGTATGCAAGCATGATTTGGGGAACCACTGCCCTCGATACACTGCGGTGAATGGGTTTTCTAGCACAAGCTGGGATCCGCTGTCGTCGTGGGAGGTAAAGTGGTAGTGGGCAACATTTTAGAGCCTCTGATATTCATGCATCACACTTTGACGTCAAGGGTTGGCAAGCACAAGCTTTGAATCGCTTGTGCTCTTTAAACGCATCGCAATGTGATGAGTTTGTAAGCACAATAGAACCAACTGATGTTCTCTACTTGCCGACACAACTTAGGAACCACTGAGCTCATACATCACAGGGTGGGGTAATTTACCACGTTTAGTGGGAGCTGGAGGGCTCTTTCTCTCTATTAAGAGGTCACCTTATGTGTTGGCAGGGACCCATGGATGAAGATTATTACAGGATTAACTGGATCTCCGGGTCTCAGTGTCGGGACAAGGGGTCATCTCATAGTAACGGAAACTGGCAGCTGTTTAGGGCCTTAGGGATACAGAGGGGGGCGGGGAGGGAAAGGTACACTATCAGGAGCATGGTATGTATCACGTGACGTAAGGAGAGAACGATGTAAAGAAGGTAAGAATGTTAAAGGAAGAAAGAGACAGGGGAAAAGATTAAATGAAATAATAAATGAACAATAAAGAAATAATCAGAAAGCAATAATCAGAAATAAATAATCAGAAAGAAATAAACAGAAAGAAATAATCAGAAAAAGAGACAATGAAATATGAAAAAAAAGGGATACAGAGAAAGAAAGAAAATACGAATTGAATTAGAGAAACGTGGTTGACAGCTTGTTGGGTAGTTGTTGTTTTTTTTTTTTTTTTTTTTTGTGTTGCCAGGAAAGATGGGAGACATCGGGAGATGTTAACACAATGAAAGGGGGGAGACAGAGGGAGATGTTATCACATGAAAGGTGGGAGACAGAGGGAGATGTTATCACAGTGAAAGGTGGGAGACNTTTTTTTTTTTTTTTTTTTTTTTTTTTGTGTTGCCAGGAAAGATGGGAGACATCGGGAGATGTTAACACAATGAAAGGTGGGAGACAGAGGGAGATGTTATCACATGAAAGGTGGGAGACAGAGGGAGATGTTATCACAGTGAAAGGTGGGAGACAGAGGGAGATGTTATCACAGTGAAAGGTGGGAGACAGAGGGAGATGTTTTCACAGTTAAAGGTGGGAGACAGAGGGAGATGTTAACACAGTGAAAGGTGGGAGACAGAGGGAGATGTTATCACAGTTGAAGGTGGGAGACAGAGGGAGATGGTATCACAGTTCAACGGAGGAGACAGCGTGAGATGTTATCACAGTTAAACGTGGGAGACAGAGGGAGAAGTTATCACAGTGAAAGGTGGGAGACAGGGGGAGATTTTGTCACATTGAAAGATGGGACAGCGAGGGAGATGTTATTAAAAGTTGGGAGAGAAAGGGAGATGTTATGACATTGAAAGATGGGAGAGAGAGGGAGATGTTATCACATTGAAAGATGGGAGACAGAGAAAGATGTTATCACATTGAAAGAAGGGAGACAGATGAGGGTGTTATTACATTGACAGGTGGAAGACAGAGGGAGATGTTATCACAGGGTCTCTCAAATGAAAGCATTACACATTAGATTCTATATTTTACGACAATTTTTGGTCTCATGTGACCAAAATAATCTCGGGATGAGAACCCTCGTTCTAAAAAGATAAGAATTGTTATAAACGTACGTATAACTGTAACAATTTAATCATCAACATCTTCATGATATCTCTGGAGTCAAATGTATCAATCACTAAATTCGTTATATAATTCTACTACATACATTTCTATTGAATCAATTGTACCAATCACTAAGTCCGTTATAGGATTGTGCTACATACATTTCTATTGAATCAAATGTACCAATGACTAAGTCCGTTATAGGATTCTACTACATACATTTCTATTGAATCAATTGTACCAATCACTAAGTCCGTTATAGGATTCTACTACATACATTTCTATTGAATCAATTGTACCAATCACTTAGTCCGTTATAGGATTGTGCTACATACATTTCTATTGAATCAAATGACTAAGTCCGTTATAGGATTCTACTACATACATTTCTATTGAATCAATTGTACCAATCACTTAGTCCGTTAAAGGATTGTGCTACATACATTTCTATTGAATCAAATGTACCAATCACTAAGTCCGTTATAGGATTCTACTACATACATTTCTATTGAATCAAATGTACCAATCATTAAGTCCGTTATAGGATTCTACTACATACATTTCTATTGAATCAAATGTACCAATCACTAAGTCCGTTATAGGATTGTGCTACATACATTTCTATTGAATCAAATGTACCAATCACTAATTTCGTTAAATAATTCTACTACATACATTTCTATTGAATCAAATGTACCAATCACTAAGTCCGTTATAGGATTGTGCTACATACATTTATATTGAATCAATTGTACCAATCACTAAGTCCGTTATAGGATTGTGCTACATACATTTCTATTGAATCAAATGTACCAATGACTAAGTCCGTTATAGGATTCTACTACATACATTTCTATTGAATCAATTGTACCAATCACTAAGTCCGTTATAGGATTCTACTACATACATTTCTATTGAATCAATTGTACCAATCACTAAGTCCGTTATAGGATTGTGCTACATACATTTCTATTGAATCAAATGTACCAATCACTAATTTCGTTATATAATTCTACTACAATGTACCAATCACTAATTTCGTTATATAATTCTACTACATACATTTCTATTGAATCAAATGTACCAATCACTAAGTCCGTTATAGGATTCTACTACATACATTTCTATTGAATCAAATGTACCAATCACTAAGTCCGTTATAGGATTCTACTACATACATTTCTATTGAATCAATTGTACCAATCACTAAGTCCGTTATAGGATTCTACTACATACATTTCTATTGAATCAATTGTACCAATCACTAAGTCCGTTATAGGATTCTACTACATACATTTCTATTGAATCAATTGTACCAATCACTAAATTCGTTATATAATTCTACTACATACATTTCTATTGAATCAAATGTAACAATCACTAAGTCCGTTATAGGATTCTACTACATACATTTCTATTGAATCAAATGTACCAATCACTAAGTCCGTTATAGGATTCTACTACATACATTTCTATTGAATCAAATGTACCAATCACTAAGTCCGTTATAGTATTCTACTACATACATTTCTATTGAATCAAATGTACCAATCACTAAGTCCGTTATAGGATTCTACTACATACATTTCTATTGAATCAAATGTACCAATCACTAAGTCCGTTATAGGATTCTACTACATACATTTCTATTGAATCAATTGTACCAATCACTAAGTCCGTTATAGGATTGTGCTACATACATTTCTATTGAATCAAATGTACCAATCACTAATTTCGTTATATAATTCTACTACAATGTACCAATCACTAATTTCGTTATATAATTCTACTACATACATTTCTATTGAATCAAATGTACCAATCACTAAGTCCGTTATAGGATTCTACTACATACATTTCTATTGAATCAAATGTACCAATCACTAAGTCCGTTATAGGATTCTACTACATACATTTCTATTGAATCAATTGTACCAATCACTAAGCTCGTTATAGGATTGTACTACATATATTTCTATTGAATCAAATTTACCAATCACTAAGTCCGTTATAGGATTGTGCTACATACATTTCTATTGAATCAATTGTACCAATCACTAAGTCCGTTATAGGATTCTACTACATACATTTCTATTGAATCAAATGTACCAATCACTAAGTCCGTTATAGGATTCTACTACATACATTTCTATTGAATCAAATGTAACAATCCCTAAGTCCGTTATAGGATTCTACTACATATATTTCTATTGAATCAATTGTACCAATCACTAAGTCCGTTATAGGATTGTGCTACATACATTTCTATTGAATCAATTGTACCAATCACTAAGTCCGTTATAGGATTGTGCTACATACATTTCTATTGAATCAATTGTACCAATCACTAAGTCCGTTATAGGATTCTACTACATACATTTCTATTGAATCAATTGTACCAATCACTAAATTCGTTATATAATTCTACTACATACATTTCTATTGAATCAAATGTACCAATCACTAAGTCCGTTATAGGATTGTACTACATATATTTCTATTGAATCAAATGTACCAATCACTTAGTTAGTAATGCTTGACTTGACAAGCTGCCAAACTCTGCTATAACAAACATCTGTCCTGTACAGAAAGTTGATGTTATCAACTTTAGGATCACACCCTATAATTCACATTAACAACATTATGTTATGTTGCATATTTGTGCATGTTTTACTGGTGATTTATCTTGGAATTCCCGTTAGGGCCTTAGGTTTGCTGTGAAGGAAAAAAAAAAAAAGAAAAAAAAAGGTTACTGGGTTCTGACTAAAAATACATTTGAGATTTTTGTTTTCATATCTCAGATTTATACTTTTAAATCTCGGTGGTCATCGGCCCCAACACCTACCCCTGCCCCCACCCACCCCACTCTTACTACGCCTTAGACACACGGGCGTTGGTAAACGGGGTGTAAAAAAGAGTTCTGCCAACGGGCGACACAAAGTTTTGGCGGCATTTTCGTTCTGCTAAATATACTTTAAGCAGCTGATCTTTATATGTGTATTCTGTATGTATTGTAATTTATGTTAATTAGAACAGGCAACAAAAAAAAAACAAGGACCCTATCTACTCCCTGGCGTAGGACCCTATCTACTCCCTGGCGTAGGACCCTATCTACTCCCTGGCGTAGGACCCTATCTACTCCCTGGCGTAGGACCCTATCTACTCCCTGGCGTAGGACCCTATCTACTCCCTGGCGTAGGACCCTATCTACTCCCTGGCGTAGGACCCTATCTACTCCCTGGCGTAGGACCCTATCTACTCCCTGGCGTAGGACCCTATCTACTCCCTGGCGTAGGACCCTATCTACTCCCTGGCGTAGGACCCTATCTACTCCCTGGCGTAGGACCCTATCTACTCCCTGGCGTAGGACCCTATCTACTCCCTGGCGTAGGACCCTATCTACTCCCTGGCGTAGGACCCTATCTACTCCCTGGCGTAGGACCCTATCTACTCCCTGGCGTAGGACCCTATCTACTCCCTGGCGTAGGACCCTATCTACTCCCTGGCGTAGGACCCTATCTACTCCCTGGCGTAGGACCCTATCTACTCCCTGGCGTAGGACCCTATCTACTCCCTGGCGTAGGACCCTATCTACTCCCTGGCGTAGGACCCTATCTACTCCCTGGCGTAGGACCCTATCTACTCCCTGGCGTAGGACCCTATCTACTCCCTGGCGTAGGACCCTATCTACTCCCTGGCGTAGGACCCTATCTACTCCCTGGCGTAGGACCCTATCTACTCCCTGGCGTAGGACCCTATCTACTCCCTGGCGTAGGACCCTATCTACTCCCTGGCGTAGGACCCTATCTACTCCCTGGCGTAGGACCCTATCTACTCCCTGGCGCAGGACCCTATCTACTCCCTGGCGTAGGACCCTATCTACTCCCTGGCGCAGGACCCTTTCTACTCCCTGGCGTAGGACCCTATCTACTCCCTGGCGTAGGACCCTATCTACTCCCTGGCGCAGGACCCTTTCTACTCCCTGGCGTAGGACCCTATCTACTCCCTGGCGCAGGACCCTTTCTACTCCCTGGCGTAGGAACCTATCTACTCCCTGGCGTAGGACCCTATCTACTCTCTGGCGTGAGCCATAACTCAAACACACGAACGCACAGAACAACTATCACATGTTAAAATTGTATCTCAAGCCCATATATTATTTTTGAACGTAGACGCAGCGTCATGAAAAATTTGAGAATCCCTGATGTACCTGTTGGCAGGTAATAACGACCACTCTGCGATGCCACTTGTTATGATTAGCGCCCCTTGATCGGGACTCCAGATGTTCCATTTTAAAGTTATACTTATCTCCCGGAGGAGATCGAGGCCCGGACTCTGGATTACATCTGATGTTAGTGGATTTAACCAGACCAGTGGTTCTATCAAGTGGTGCACCTGTTACAAATAAATTTACAACCACCTAGGGGCAATAAAATATATTTTTAAAAATCTTAATTTCCATCTGATTTTTCAGGTGGTACACAATTTAAACATTTGAGAACCCATGAATCGTAATGAATTTGTTTTTGCGACTTATTGGAACAGCAATTTTTTGAAGCTAATTGATCGATTTAGACACAACCTTGTATGGGTGATTATAATTTATGGCTATATGGGGTGACATAACCTTGTGGTTATGTGGGTGACACAACCTTGTGGTTATGTGGGTGACATAACCTTGTGGTTATGTGGGTGACACAACCTTGTGATTATGTGGGTGACACAACCTTGTGGTTATGTGGGTGACAAAAACTTGTGTTTATGTGGGTGACACAACATTGTGGTTATGTGGGTGACACAACCTTGTGGTTATGTGGGTGACACAACCTTGTGGTTATGTGGGTGACACAAACTTGTGGTAATGTGGTTGACATAACATTGTGGTTATGTGGGTGACACAACCTTGTGGTTATGTGGTGACACAACCTTGTGGTTATGTGGGTGACACAACCTTGTGGTTATGTGGGTGACACAACCTTGTGGTTATGTGGGTGACACAACCTTGTGGTTATGTTGGTGACACAACCATGTGGTTATGTGGGTGACACAACCTTGTGGTTATGTGGGTGACACAACCTTGTGGTTATGTGGGTGACACAAACTTGTGGTAATGTGGGTGACATAACCTTGTGGTTATGTGGTGACACAACCTTGTGGTTATGTGGGTGACACAACCTTGTGGTTATGTGGGTGACACAACCTTGTGGTTATGTGGGTGACACAACCTTGTGGTTATGTGGGTGACACAACCTTGTGGTTATGTGGGTGACACAACCTTGTGGTTTTGTGGGTTAAATGCGACAGCAGATGAGAAAATGTACCTTATAATTTGTGTATAAAATATAGTAGAGATTGGGAGAGTGTATCTAGCAGAGATTGGGAGATTATGTCTAGTAGAGATTGGGAGATTATGTCTAGTAGAGATTGGGAGATAATGTCTAGTAGAGATTGGGCGATTATGTCCTATAGAGATCAGGAGATTATTTAAAAATCAATTACTTATTGCTAATTATCACTTGTATTTACTAAGTTTCAAGTTTTTAAAAAGTTATTAATGTCCATTATAAAATGCATTTTATTTAAATATCTTAACCCCACCCATCCGCCCCCAACTCTGGTCACTAAAGTCCAAGCCAAACACCAAGACAACCCGCCTGAATCCAATCAATTCCTTCTATTCAGATCTCATCTCCCTATATGGTTGGTAGAGACTAAAATACAAATTGCGTTAGCGCGCTGCGCGGATCAGGATATCCCCCCCCCCTTTTCCGAGCCAGACCCCAACCTCCCTTTCTCCCTGCCGGACTGAATACCCTTTTTAAAGGAACTCGACAACACCAAATAAGCGTCGCGCCCGTTTAACCGATGTTTCCACTAAACGACCCAGAGAGACAACTCGTGTCATCAAATCAACCGACAATCTAATTAAACATGTTTGGGGTCTTTCTTTTGTTGTTGAGTATTTATACATGTATGTACCTATCAACGGGGGGGGGGGGGGGGGGGGGGGGGGGGGTCGGGGGAGCCTGGGTGTGTGAGGGGTCGATGGAAGGCCGGGGTAGGTGTTGGGTCGGTGAAGCCATGTGATAGATGACCTCATCCTCTGTCAAAATACCTGCACCTTATAAATAATAAAGCTACCGACCAGGTAGCCACACACATTCCCGAGTCAAGCATAAGACGGACGTCCTCGTAGGACTCTGGGAGGTTAAAAAAGAAGGTAGCAATTGTTTGTTTTTTTAAATGATTATTTAACAGAACACTAGGCGCAGTTTAATGAGGTGTCTACAGAATGTGGTCATTAATTTAACATAACTTAATATCAATACTATAGAACTCATTGTAAATATTCTGCCACATGCCGATCACGTTTTAAAAAGAAATACTGCCTATTTCGTTAAGACCTTTTCATGAACGTCTTATTGATGAGTTTCTATTTTCTTTCATATAGAACACAAGACTATTACGATAAATTTATATCATTTTAAAAGAAAGAAAGAAAGAAAGAATTAAATCAAAGAAATTGTCGAAGAAAACGTATCAACTGTTCTGACCAACACTCAACAACGGATGTCTCGACAAATTTGATAAAATTACAATTAAGGAAAAAAATACCATTTCATTTTAACGCTGATTTTGTGCGCACCCCATCCCTCCCCTCAAACCCCATTTTTCCGAGACCAGAAATGAATTAATTTCTTCTTGTTACTTTTGGAAAATAAAATAGTTAAAAAATTAACATACATAATTTAAACAAATAATATATAAAAATATATATATATTTAAAGATATCGGCTCAAGTAACTGTTTTCTTCGACTGACAATTCCCAAAGTTTGTTCAAGATGGCCGCAGCTTTCGTTGGCAAATGGAAACTTGGCAAAATTGAGGGCGCCGAAGAGTATCTAGCTGCAGGTCAGTAAATCTGCTTGGGGAAAGGGGGGGGGGGTGTCAAGGTCGATAGTTTTGTTTTGGGGGGTCAAGATCAGTAGCTCTGCGTGGGGGTCACGGTCAGTAGTCAGTTTGTGACTCAAGGTCAGTAGATTGCTTGGGGTCGTCAGCATCTCTGTTTTTGGTCGAGGTCGGTTAACATAATAATCTCCTGCTTCTATTCTGCTTCTGGTGTGTCCTGCTTCCTATTTAAAACCAACCCTTCTCCACATGTTTTATATTAATAGAACATAAGGGGAAAAAAGGATGTCACGCAGCAAGCGTCATGCGTAAAGTCTTAACTCCGGTCAATAGAATGCTATCTCCGTTATGCTGCAACTGTTGTTTCGTAAGTAAGTCTTTGTTGTACAGTGAACACCAGTATCTTCTCCGTCAACGGGTTCTTGCACAACGTCATCTCTATTCCGGGATCCGGCAACAGCCTGCTCCCATCAGTGGGTCATTTCTTGACACAAACGGTTGACGAAGACAATGCAATTTCACTGCGACATGGGGCGGTAGATAGTGTAACAAATGAGACGTTAACTTTTTTTTTTTGGGGGGGGGGGGGGATGGGGTGGTTACATTTGGGTATGTTCTCAAAATGCCCGGTCCCGGTGTAAAAACTGCACTCGGTTATACACCAGTATGAATAAATTCGGAATAGCGTAAATGAATTTACCCGGGTAACTAAAAGCTCAGATGACATCGTGATTAGAGGATATGTCATTAGGAATTATCCCAGCTAAGTACCATAGAAGACGGAATTCCCGTAGAGAGTGCCCCAGAAGAAAATATATCAAGTAGAAAGTGCCCTAGTAGACAGTACCCTGGAAGGCAGCACCCCAGAAAATCGACCACAAGTTACCAATACATCAGTAGGCAGTTTCCTAGTGGACAGTACCCCGGTAGAAGTAATTCAGTAGACAGTAGACCAGTAGACAGTACACAAGTAGACAGTACCCCAATAGACAGTATCCTATGATACAGTACAATAGTACACTGTTTCCTAGTATACTAAAGCATATTATTAGGTATCCTAGTACACACTAGGCTTGTACACAGCACCCCAAAAGTCAGGACTCTAGTAAACAGCAACTCAGTGGGCAGTACCCTAGTACACAGTACCCCAGTAGACAGTACTCCATTAAACGGCATGCCAGTAGACATTACCCTGGTACGCAGTACCACAGTAGATAGTACTTCATTCCTGTGTACTCTGAACATTAAAAAAACCTGAGGCTAATTTGGAGCGTCTTCTTCTCGACACAGCTCACGGGAGGTCATTCCAAGACAAAATAGGAAATTGAGTTTTCTCCCTTGTCCCAGAGGTCATGCTTGGCCCCCGTGCCCTACGTCATGTGGGTGAGGGGGGCGTAAGATGGTGCCAGGGGCGAGGGGGTTTTGACAATGGGGGCATAAAGTCCTACCATGGGTGTGGGTTGTGCCGGGCTGTAGGGTGGTGGTATCAGGGCTGTAGGGTGGTGGTATCAGGGCTGTAGGGTGGTGGTGTCAGGGCTGTAGGGTGGTGGTGCCAGGGCTGTAAGGTGATGGTGCTAGGGCTGTAGGGTGGTGGTGCCAGGGCTGTAGGGTGGTGGTGCCAGGGCTGTAGGGTGATGGTGCTAGGCTTGTAGGGTGGTGGTGCTAGGGCTGTAGGGTGGTGGTGTCAGGGCTGTAGGGTGGTGGTATCAGGGCTGTAGGGTGGTGGTATGAGGGCTGTAGGGTGGTGGTGTCAGGGCTGTAGGGTGGTGGTGCCAGAGCTGTAGGGTGGTGGTATCAGGGCTGTAGGGTGGTGGTGCTAGGGCTGTAGGGTGGTGGTATCAGGGCTGTAGGGTGATGGTGCTAGGGCTGTAGGGTGGTGGTATCAGGGTTGTAGGGTGTTGGTGTCAGGCTGTAGGGTGGTGGTGCCGGGTTAAAGGCTATACATCACTTGATAAACATAAAATGTATATATTCAATATCAAAAGTTGTGTTACTTACATTAGAGAATTTAATTTAATACCTGTGCATATAGGTTGGTAATCATGATATCATTACCTTACATAGTATACATGTATCAAGTACACATTAATAATGTTGTGTACACCTATCGCGTCCAGTTGGCCAGGCCGAAGCCATCAAAGACATCAGCAACATCAAGGACGTCGACATCTCCGTCGACGGCAACACCTTCACGTCCGTTGTCAACATCGAAGGCAAGGAGCCACGAAAGGACACGTCAGTGCTGGGCGAGACAGTGGAGACAGATGCTCCCGGAGGCATCAAGATTAAGGTGAGAGGGGAGAGGGAATGTGCGTGATAAAAGGGAGTGAGGAAGGGAAAAGAGCCAAAGAAGGATAGCAGTACTGGCGGGATGGTACAGACGGACAGACATGAATTCAAGAATGTCTAAATTAACATATTTGTAGAACTTTGTTCGGTCAATAAACAGTATGTGTCATCAGCACTGACAGATAATTGAATCAGAATTGTCAGAATGTCAGATGTATAGAATGCAGCATCCGTATTGAGAGTTTCGTGATTCCACACAAACAAGTACACGCCATCACCATTGACAGTTGCATATTCTCGTAACTACCACAGACAATGACAAGGCATCACTATTGACAGTTGCATATTCTCGTAACTACCACAGACAATGACAAGGCATCACTATTGACAGTTGCATATTCTCGTAACTACCACAGACAAAGACAAGGCATCACTATGGACAGTTGCATATTCTCGTAAGTACCACAGACGATGACAAGGCATCACTATTGACAGTTGCATATTCTCGTAACTACCACAGACAATGACATGGCATCATTATTGACAGTTGCATATTCTCGTAACTACCACAGACAATGACAAGGCATCACAATTGACAGTTGCATATTCTCGTAACTACCACAGACATTGACAAGGCATCACTATTGACAGTTGCATATTCTCGTAACTACCACAGACAATGACAAGGCATCACTATTGACAGTTGCATATTCTCGTAACTACCACAGACGATGACAAGGCATCACTATTGACAGTTGCATATTCTCGTAACGACCAGAGACAATGACAAGGCATCACCATTGACAGTTGCATATTCTTGTAACTACCACAGACAATGACAAGGCATCACCATTGACAGTTGTATATTCTCGTAACTACCACAGACAATGACAAGGTATCACTATTGACAGTTGCATATTCTCGTAACTACCACAGACAATGACAAGGCATCACTATTGACAGTTGCATATTCTCGTAACTACCACAGACAATGACAAGGCATCACTATCATTCACTCTCAATGCCATGGACGTATTGGTTTAGATTTTTAAAATACACATTAAAAAAAAGCACCTCACATGCCTTTCTACTTCCGGGTGGAATGCGCATGTCAGACTTCAAAAGATTGCTGCTGCAGAAGAACTCTCCCAGCATTGCTCAACAACAGAGTTCTCGCGTGTGGTCGTTCCATTGAGTGGCCATTTTGGCCTTGTTCAAGGAAGGGAGAGAAAAATGAGATTCTAAAAAATAAAATTTAAAAAAAAATTGAAGGAAACTGAGGAAATCCCATAGGTTATTTATAGCGACACAAGTGCGGTGCGGCAACAGTGTGAAGAGAGATGCGCATAGATCTTGTTGCGATCTCTAGAGTCGCGTGGGGTGGGGCGGGATACTGGGTGTATACAGAGCCCTGGGGTGGGTCCTGCAAACCTTGCGGGTGCATGTGGCCAGGGATATAATAAACGGGACTGAAAGTTGGGAAGTGTCAAAACATTAACAGAAAGCATAATAATTTTTCACGGCATTAAAAAGCTAAACAACAAACAACAACAGTCACGTCACGGCTCAAGGTGACAACTGACGCTTGGAAAAATGTATAAAGAAAACGATAACGTGACAGCTGTCATTGCCATTTCGGTGTTTTATCTTATGGTTATGTTTCAAAAGGGGTGTCAACCTTTTTTATCTAGAATAGTGGGGTGGGGGTATTCGAATGTTTACAAAGGGAGTGTTCATAAATAAAGCGTTCGCGAAGAGGTTGTTTACAAGGAGTATGTTCACAAGGGAAAGTTCACGATGGAAATGTTCACGAAGAAAATTTCACGAGGAAAATGTTCACGAGGAAAATGTTCACGAGGGAAATGTTCATGAGGGAAATGTTCACGAGGGAAATGTCCACGAGGGAAATGTTCACGAGGGAAATGTCCACGAGGGAAATGTTCACGAAGGAAATGTTCACGAGGGAAATGTTCACGAGAGAAATGTTCACGGGGAAATTGTCACGAGGGAAATGTTCACGAGTGAAATGTTCACGAGTGAAATGTTCACGAGTGAAATGTTCACGAGTGAAATGTTCACGAGGGAAATGTTCACAAGGGAAATGTTCACGAGGGAAATGTTCACGAGGGAAATGTTCACGAGGGAAATGATCACGAGGGAAATGTTCACCGGGGAAATGTTCACGAGGGAAATGTTCACAGGAAAATTGTCACGGGGGAAATGTTCACGAGGGAAATGTTCACAAGGGGAATGTTCACGAGGGATATATTCAAGAGGGAAATTGTCACGAGTAAAAATGTTCACAAGGGAAATGTTCACGAGGGAAATGTTCACGAGGGAAATGTTCACGAGGGAAATGTTCACGAGGGAAATGTTCACGAGGGAAATTGTTACGAGGGAAATTGTCACGAGGGAAATGTTCACAGGGAAATGTTCACGAGGGAAATGTTCACGGGGGAAATGTTCACGAGGAAAATGTTCACGAGGAAAATGTTCACGAGGGAAATGTTCACGAGGGAAATGTTCAAGAGGGAAATGTTCACGAGGGAAATGTTCACGAGGGAAATGTTCACGAGGGAAATGTTCACGAGGGAAATGTTCACGAGGAAAATGTTCACGAGGGAAATGTTCACTAGGAAAATGTTCACGAGGAAAATGTTCACGAGGGAAATGTTCACAGGGAAATGTTCACGAGGGAAATGTTCACGGGGGAAATGTTCACGAGGAAAATGTTCACGAGGAAAATGTTCACGAGGGAAATGTTCACGAGGGAAATGTTCACGAGGGAAATGTTCACGAGGGAAATGTTCACGAGGGAAATGTTCACGAGGGAAATGTTCACGAGGGAAATGTTCACGAGGGAAATGTTCACGAGGGAAATGTTCACGAGGGAAATGTTCACGAGGGAAATGTTCACGAGGGAAATGTTCACGAGGAAAATGTTCACGAGGGAAATGTTCACGAGGAAAATTTTCACGAGGAAAATGTTCACGAGGAAAATGTTCACGAGGGAAATATTCACGAGGAACATGTTCACGAGGCAATTTTCAAGAGGGAAATTGTCTCGAGGGAAATGTTCACAAGTGGGAAATTGTCACGAGGGAAATGTTCACGAGGGAAATGTTCACGAGGGAAATGTTCACGAGGGAAATGTTCACGAGGGAAATGTTCACGAGGGAAATGTTCACAAGGGAAATTGTCACGAGGGAAATGTTCACGAGAGAAATTGTCACGAGGGAAATGTTCACGAGGGAGAAGTTCAGTTTATAAATTTGTCGCTATCCCCGGTAATAATAAACTACACCAAACACCAGACGTTAAAAAATATTTAACACGTGTTGGTATCTTCCCCAGGTCAAGTCTTACTTGGAGGGTGACAAGTTCATCCAGGAGGGTACGGCCGGTGGCGTGGAGTGGAAGGTGCTCCGCTACATCAAGGACGGCGCCATTTTTACGGTGAGTACGGTAACCCAAGCTGAGATGAGCATCTCTCGATGTAAGCATCCCTCATCAGAAGGATGGTTTCTGATAATTAAATTATTGCAAGTCCAATGATACATTTTACATTTTAGGAAATATCGAAAAAAAAATCATTTTTGAATGTGACACACTACTCGCTGGTCTAGAAACTTTAAATGAACGTAATTTATGTTGACAAGCTAGGATAATTCATACTTACAAAGAGCGATACGTTTATCATAGTAAGTACGGTACTTTTATATTCACCAATTCCTTGGAATGTAGACTGCGATATAAGAATACGATTTTATGGCACAGATGTTTGTCTGGTCAATCTCAAAGGCAGAAATTTGTTTCTTATTCCCCTTTCTAGGAAATGACTGCAAGCGGCAAAACAATGACCTTCACATTGGTCAAAGCTTGAACTTAAAACCAAGAATATAGAGGTAGCATTTTTATTGAAAACGTGTGATACAATCACAATGCAATATATTTATATTCAATAAAGTATACTTTTGATATAACATCAGTTAAGTCATGGTGCTTTGGTTTGACAGATTGAATGATTGACAGATTGAATGAGGGATATATGATAGATTGAATGGTGGACAGGTGGAATGATCGACACTTTGAATGATGGACAGATTGAATGATGGACAAATACAATGAAAGAAAAAATTAGAACATTATGAAGGTGTCTTTTGATAACATAATTATTTTTTTTTTCATTTCTTTAGAATAAGACAGGGATTTCGAAAGCTCTAAAAAAAATGTACCAATTTGTGCTACCACACATACCCAAAAATGAACCAATTTGTGCTACCACACATACCCAAAAATTAAACAATTTATGCTACCACACATACCCAAAAATTAAACAATTAATGCTACCACACATACCCAAAAATTAAACAATTTATGCTACCATTCATACCCAAAAATGAACCAATTTATGCTACCACACATACCCAAAAATTAAACAATTTATGCTACCACACATACCCAAAAATTAAACAATTTATGCTACCACACATACCCAAAAACTAAACAATTTATGCTACCACACATACCCAAAAATTAAACAATTTATGCTACCACACAAACCCAAAAATGAACCAATTTATGCTACCACACATACCCAAAAACTAAACAATTTATGCCACCACAAAGTACAAGGATGTGGGGACTCATGGTGGAGAAAAATGTGTCAACCTTTTGACCATTTGACCTTTTCCTAGATCATCAACGGCGTAGACCCGGATAAAGACCCGGATACCCAGTAATGCCGAGTATTAGCACAACCGGCATATACCCGGGCCCGGCAAAAAAAAAGGAACCGGGTGTCTTTCTATAAATTATATTAATAAGACACGAACAAATTGTGTCAATAGAACAATATGAGTTAGCTTTAATAATAATTGTACATTATACAGAATTAAACGTTTCGGCACATGCCTTCATCAGTACAAACAAACACAACACATTTAAATAAGTATAAATTAAATTTACATAATGTCAATATATATATCCTACCTAAAACAGAAAAAATATAGGAGAGGGCGCTTAAACCTGACAAAAACAAAGTAAAGAGATGTAGAAAGGAAGTGATTCAAACATAATTGGAAAAACCAAACAGGAAAAAGACATGGCAGCTAAGTAAAACTATGGATTTGGTTCAATCCATATGGAGACAACGTACCAAATCTAGTTATTAATTTGTTCTCCATATAGATTCTATCTGCAGTGTTACTAGTATAGAGTATACCAGTAACTACAATATCTGAGATACCATTATGGTTAGGGCTATTGAAATGTTTGGAGACCGGACAGAGAGCGTGTTTATTTATGTTATAGAGGTGCTCTCTGAAACGGTCCCCAAGGCGACGACCTGTCTCTCCTATGTATAGTTTACCGCACTTTTTGCAAATGATGGTGTAAATCACGTTGCGACTTGTGCAGGTAAAGCCATCTTTTATTCTGAATACTCCCAGAGGGAAAGTGATCGTATCAGTTTCGATCACATAGGGACATGAGTTGCAACGGCTACGGTTGCAACATTTTGTGCCTTTATATGCTTTAATAGCAGGGAGGTGGCTTCTAACTAGCATGTCCCTAAGGCTCTTGTCCCGCCGGAAAGCGAAAAGAGGAGGTTTTCTAAAAATCGCATTTGTGACAGGGTCCGCCATAAGAATGGAGCGGTTTTTAAGAACCAGAGAGCGAGCTTTTAGGTTGTGGGGATGAAAAGTTAAGATAAATTTAGACCTATCGCTAGTGTCAGAATGAGTAGCTTTAAAAGAAGCCTGTCTAGTCATACCTTTAACTCGAGTGACAGCTGCTTTTAAAATTTCTTCGGGGTATAATCTGCGTCGGAAAAAATCCAACATTTCAGACATTCTTTCTCCAAAATCTTCTTCATTACTACATAGTCTTCTGAGTCTCAGCAACTGAGAAAATGGGATGGAGTTTTTACACCATTGAGGGTGGGATGATGAATATAGCAAGAAGCTATGACTGTCTGTTTGTTTATAAAAAATGGACGTAGATATTTTGTTCTCATGAAGGTTAATTCGTAAGTCCAAAAAATTGATGGTGCTTTTATGGATCATTGAAGTGAATTTAATTGTTGGATGAAAATTTCCAATGAAGTAAATAAAACTTTCTAGTTCTGTTATGTCCATATTAGTAATCCCTATACAATCATCAATGTATCTTCTGTAGTATTCTGGGAAAGGACCTTGGTAGTGTTCTCTCCAAAGATGTTCCAAATGGCCCATAAATAAGCATGCATAACTTGGTCCCATTTTCGTTCCCATAGCAACACCACTGATCTGATCGAAAAATTCGCCATTGAATTCAAACGAATTAAGCTGTAGAACCAATTCAGTCAAACGTACAATGGCACTTGTTGGAAAATTGGGATTAGGATTCGTATTCAGAAAAAATGAAATTGCGATGAGTCCATCTGTGTGGGGAATCGAGGTGTACAGTGAAGAAACGTCCATTGTAAAAAGTAAATGGGTTTCATTAGGTAAAACCAAGGACTCGAGAGATTTGATCATGTGGTTAGTGTCCTTAATATACGATGGTAAATTTTCAACCATGGGCTGGAAAACTGTATCCAAAAACTCAGAAATCAGTTCAGTAGGACAAGAAACATACTAACACACATACTAACACGCATACTAACACACATACTAACACACATACTAACACACATACTAACACACAAACTAACACACATACTAACACACATACTAACACACATACTAACACACATACTAACACGCATACTAACACGCATACTAACACGCATACTAACACGCATACTAACACGCATACTAACACACATACTAACACACATACTAACACACATACTAACACACATACTAACACACATACTAACACACATACTAACACACATACTAACACACATACTAACACACATACTAACACACATACTAACACGCATACTAACACGCATACTAACACGCATACTAACACACATACTAACACACATACTAACACACATACTAACACACATACTAACAAACATACTAACACACATACTAACAAACATACTAACACATATACTAACACACATACTAACACACATACTAACACGCATACTAACACGCATACTAACACGCGTACTAACACGCATACTAACACACATACTAACACACATACTAACACACATACTAAAACACATACGAACACATACTCACACAAATACTAACACGCATATTAACACGCATACTAACACACATACTAATACACATACTAATGTACATACTAACACACATACTAATACACATACTAATACACGTACTAACACGCAAACTAACACGCCTACTAACACACATACTAACACACATACTAACACAAATACTAACACACATACTAACACGCATATTAACACGCATACTAACACACATACTAACACACATACTAACACACATACTAACACACATAATAATACACATACTAACACACATACTAACACGCATACTAACACACATACTAACGCACATACTAACACACATACTAACACACATACTAACACATATACTAACGCACATACTAACACACATACTAACACAATACTAACACGCATACTAACACGCATACTAACGCACATACTAACACACATACTAACACATACTAATACACATACTAACGCACATACTAACACACATACTAACACACATACTAACACGCATACTAACACGCATACTAACACGCATACTAATACACATACTAACACACAAACTAACACATATACTAATACACATACTAACACACATACTAACACGCATACTAACACGCATACTAACACACATACTAACACACATACTAACACACATACTAATACACATACTAACGCACTTACTAACGCACTTACTGTAACACCGCTCCATGTTTGATTATGTTATAGGTTAGGGCAGAGGTTCTGAAAATGTGGGTGAAGACTCTACTGGTGTTGCCTGGGAATTTCTTAGGAGTAACTTGAGAATTTCAGAAATTTAAGGATTTGCAGGCACTATTCGGGAACCACTAACCTTGGGGTACACCACACTGGGATGTAAGGTTTTCTAGCACAATCTGGGATCCGCTGATGTTAATTATCGTAGTGGGAAGTAAAGTTTTAGCAAGCCAATTTTATAACCACTGTTATTCATGTATTACATTGTGACGTATGGGGTTAGCGAGCACTCTCTTTGAACCGCTTGCTCCCTTTAAGTCACGTGGCAGTTTGAAGAGTTTAGAACCACTGCTATTTTGCTAACACAACCTTGGAACCACTGACTTCATGCATCACATGTTGGAGTAATTTACCACGTTTAGTTGGACCACGAGGGCGCCCTCTCTCTCTCTCTCTCTCTCTCTCTCTCTCCCTCTCTCTCTATTAAGAGGTCAACATATATATGGCAGGTACCCATGGATGAAGATTATTACAGGATTAACTGGATCTCCAGGTCTCAGTGTCGGGACAAGGGTCATCTCATAGTAACGGAAACTGACAGCTGTTTAGGAACCTAAGGGGTGTTGGGCGCTGGGGGGATCAGGGAACATGAACCAGAGGGAAGAGGCAGCAAGGTATGTGCCACGTGAAATAAGGTGTGAACGATGTAAATGCTTGAATGAAATAAAAAATGACAAGAAGAGAAATTATCAGAAAGTAATAATTAGAAGGAACTATTTAGAAAAAGAGAAAACAAAAGGAAAAAATATACCGAGAAAGAAAGAAAATAAATAATGAATTAGAGAAAATATCAAGTAAAGAAATTTGGTTGACAGCCTTTTGTGTATTTGTTTGTTTTGATGTGTTGTCTGGAAAGGTGGGGGATAGAGGGAGATGTTATCACATTGAAGCGTGGGAGACAGAGGGAGATGTTATCACATTGGAAGTGGGAGACAGAGGGAGATGTTATCACATTGGAACGTGGGAGATAGAGGGAGATGTTATCACATTGAAAGGTGGGAGACAGAGGGAGATGTTATCAAATTGGAATGTGGGAGAAGAGGGAGATGTTATCAAATTGAAAGGAGGGAGACAGAGGGAGATGTTATCACATTGGAACGTGGGAGACAGAGGGAGATGTTATCACATTGAAACGTGGCAGACAGAGGGAGATGCTAACACATTGAAACGTGGGAGACAGAATGAGATGTTATCAAATTGGAACGTGGGAGACACAGGGATATGTTATCACATCTAAACGTGGGAGACAGAGGGAGATGTTATCACATTGAAACGTGGGAGACAGGGGGAGATGTTATCAAACTGGAACGTGGGAGACAGAGGGAGATGTTATCACATTGAAAGGAGTAAGAGAGGGGGAGATATTACCACATTAAAAGATGGTTGACAGAGGGAGATATCACATAGTAAGATAGAAGACGGAAAGATATATAACATTGTAAGATGGGAGATGGAGAGAAATGCCACATTGTAAGATGGCAGATGGAGGGAGATATCACATTGTAAGATGGTAGACGGAGAACATTGGGGACAGAGGGAGATATCACGTGTGTACGTACTGCATTTTATGTTAATTAGGACAGGCAAATTCAAGGACTCTATCTTCACTCAAACACACACACACACAAAATACGTGTCACATTTTTACATTTATATTTGTCTCAAATTAATATATAAATTTTAATATATACGCAATGACACTGAAATTTGAGAATCACTGATGTATCCATTGGCAGGTAATAACGACCACTCTTAGCACCCAATGATCGAAAATCTAGAGCCAGAAGTTCCATTTAAAGTTACACTTACGTGTCAGAGGAGACCAAAGTCCGAACTCTGGATTACAAATCGTGTTTGTGGATATTTTAAAAAAGACCAGGGGTTCTCACGTCATGGTATTAGTTGTTCATTACGTCGTTCTGTGTGGCACACAGACCTGTAATACATAAATTTGTGAAGCCGATATCCAAAATAATGCATGTAAAAAAAAAAATAATAATAATTTGCATCTGATTATACTTGGGGGTGAAAAATTTAAACTTTTTACAACTCGTGAACCAAGAGGACTTTCTTCCCTTTTTCTTATCTCATCAGGACGGCACATTTTTCAATGTTCAATGGTCTATGTTAATAAATTCTGATAACTAATATTGTTTACAAACAACTCCTAAAATGTTTCATCTTCAAAAAAATGAAAGAAAAGAAAGGCAAACTGTATTAGCCAGACGTATATTCTCAAATAGGACATCTTGCAGTTATATGGCGGAGACAACCTTGCAGCTATATGGGTGAGACAATCTTGCAGTTATATGGTGAGACAACCTTGCAGTTATATGGGTGAGACAATCTTGCAGTTACATGGTGAGACAATCTTGCAGTTATATGGGTGAGACAACCTTGCAGCTATATGGCTGAGACAACCTTGCAGATATATGGGTGAGACAACCTTGCAGCTATATGGCGGAGACAACCTTGCAGCTATATGGGTGAGACAACCTTGCAGCTATATGGGTGAGACAACCTAGCAGTTATATGGGTGAGACAACCTAACAGTTATATGGGTGAGACAACCTAACAGTTATATGGGTGAGACAACCTAACAGTTATATGGGTGAGACAACCTAACAGTTATATGGGTGAGACAACCTAACAGTTATATGGGTGAGACAACCTAACAGTTATATGGGTGAGACAACCTAATAGTTATATGGGTGAGACAACCTAACAGTTATATGGGTGAGACAACCTAACAGTTATATGGGTGAGACAACCTAACAGTTATATTGGTGAGACAACCTAACAGTTATATGGGTGAGACAGCCTTGCCGCTATATGGGTGAGTCAGCCTTGCAGTTATATGGGTGAGACAACCTTGCAGCTATATGACTGAGAGACCGTTGCAGTTATATGGTTGAAAGAACCTTGCGATTTTACGGATGCCACTGTGACAGAGAAAAGGAGATGTTGTCAAAGTCTGTCACGTGTCGCTATTTGATCATTGTATCACCCCAACCCAAAGAAAAAGCAAGTTGAAACGTTTCAGAAAGTTATTGATGTCCATTAAGGAATATATTCTATTTAATCCCCTTTCCGCCCCGGAAAATCAGCAGCAAAAAAAACCCACCAAGGAATGAAATCAATTAATTCTATTTAAATGTGTTTTCTTGATCTATCTTGAAATAACTAAAAGATGAAACGAGTTAGTAGGTGGACCCTCTTCAAGTCAGGGGGCACGGGGACAGGATATCCCCTTCAAGTATGGGGAACGGGGACAGGATACCCCCTTCAAGTCAGAGGCACGGGGACAGGATACCCTCTTCAAGTCAGGGGCACGGGGACAGGATACCCCCTTCAAGTCAGGGGCACGGAGACAGGATACCCCCTTCAAGTCAGAGTCACGGAGACAGGATACCCTCTTCAAGTCGGGGGCGCGGAGACAGGATACCCCATTCAAGTCAGGGGACACGAGTCATGGTACTCCCACTCCCAGGCAGACCCCATTTACCTATCTCCCTCCCGGACTAAATACGAAACGAGAAAAAAAAAAACCGGACAAGCTCAAATAAGCGTGTCACCAGTTTAACCGATGGTTCCACTAACCGGCAGTAACAAGAGATTTAAAAAAAACTATTTCTATTTTGGTACTTATATTTATCAACGTGGTTTTTCGTAAGGGGGCGGGGGGCTATTGTGGGGCCGGAGTGCGACGGGTGCCATGGGGCCCGTGTGGGTGTTGGGTGGGTGAAGCCTTGTCCTTGATGACATCACTCCCTGTGACACCACCTCAGCCATATCTATCGTAAAACTACCCAGCACGTACCCACATATTTCTGAGCCAAGCACAGAGAGGCGTCGTCGCTGGACTAAGAGGTTAAAGAGGAAGGTAAGACACAGTTTTTAAAAAAAATATTTGTTTTAAAGGAATGCTTGGCCTTTTTTTTAATCACGTGACTACACAATGCTTGTCAGCATTGATACATAACATAATATGGACATTTAAGAACTAATTTTTTTTTTTTTAATGTTTGTTGTGCTCCTGCTACACGCCACAAATTCTTTTTTTTTTTTCTTTCTTTTCTTTAAATATTGAAAGTCATTTACGTTTCTAGCCCCTTATGAATGCATTAAGTATTCGATTATATGTCTATTTAATGTAATTCACGAGCTTATTACTAGATAGAAGACTAACTTTTGAAAGTCATATTAACATGCTATGCAGGGCGATTTTTCTGGAGCTGCGCAGGATTAGTCAAATCAGGCCCTTCCTAACAATTGATACAACAAAGAGGCTGATGTCTGCATTTGTGCTATCACGCATGGACTATTGCAATGCTCTCATGGTGGGTCTTCCAGCTACGCTCCTGGATAAAATTCAAATAGCACAGAATAATGCGGCTCGCATAGTTCTCCGCAAACGCAAATTCGACCATGCAAAAACACTTCTGAGAGAGTTGCATTGGCTGCCGGTGCGTGCTCGCATAGAGTACAAAATCGCAACTTTGTGCTACCGCTGCTTACATGACCTGGCGCCGTCCTACCTGAAAGAGCTGCTGACGCCTTATGTACCCAGTAGAGAGCTCCGCTCATCCGATAGTGGCAAACTCTCGACACCACGTGTTTGCCTTGAGACTTATGGAAAGCGCACTTTCGCATTTGCTGGTCCAACAATTTGGAACGCCCTTCCTGTCGATCTTAGAAACAACCAGACACTGGAGTCCTTTAAAACAGATCTAAAGACACATCTATTTCGCAAATACCTTCTGGGATGATTGTCTACCTTATTTTCCATGTGTTGCTGTGTTGCTTAGTGTTGAAATGGCCAGAAAGACTTTGATATTGTATGCTTGTAATTAGTTTTTGTAGTGTTGTGTTTGTTTTAAATGTGGTGAATTATAGATTGTTTTTTGTTGACTTTGTACCGCGCTTCGAGCCTTTGGGGATGAAGCGTGTTTTTTTTTAAATGAACTTTATTATTATTATTATTACTATAAATTATTTGAAATCTAAACGAAAAAGAAGGGAAACAATTATTTGAAAGCATTGTAATGGGGACGCTTTAAGGATTCTAAAAATCCAACGCTGTACCAACGGTTGTCTCATCGGCGTGAGTTCCAGGTAGAGACCGACCGAGGTGATTGTATGATTTCGGCCGAAACCGAAATATTTAGATGTTTCGTATTATGTTCCCGCATGCATTCTGCATACATCAGTGAGTTTGTTCATAAAGATCGCTTAGTTTGTTCTTAAAGATCGCTTAGTTTAATCTTAAAGATCGTTTAATTTGTTCTTAAAGGTCGCTTAGTTTATTGTTATAGATCATTTAGTTATTCTTAGAGATCGCTAAGTTTGTTGTTAAAGATCGTTCAGTCTTTTGTTAATGATCGCTTTATTTGTTCTTAAAGATCGCTTAGTTTGTTGTTAAAAATCGTTTAGTTTGTTCTTAAAGATCGCTTAGTTTTTGTTTAAGATATATGTTAGTTTGTGATTAAAAGATCGTTTAGTTTGTTCTTAAAGATAGTTTAGTTGGTTCATAAAGATTGCTTAGTTTGTTCTTAGAGATGATTGATTTTTTTCTTAAATATCCCTTAGTTGTTCTTTGTTCTTAGTAGTTTGTTTTTATAGATCTTTTAGTTAGTTATAAAAAGATCTTGTAGTTTGTTCTTAAAGATCGCTTATTTTGTTGTTGAAGATCGCTTAGTTTTTTCATAAAGAACGATTAGTTCGTTCTAAAGGAACAATAGATTTTTCTTTAGGATCATTTACTTTGTTGTTAAAAAACTTTTAGTTTGTTCCTAAAGAACATTTAGTTTTCTGTTAAAGATCGCTTAGTTTATTCTTTTAAATATTTTAGTTTACTATTAAAGATCATTTGTTTTGTTCTTAAAGATCATTTAGTTCATTCTAAAAAAAAAGTCTAGTTTGTTCTTCAAGATCGTTTAGTTTGTTCTTTAAGATCGCTTTATTTTGTTCTTAAAGATCGTTTAGTTTGTTCTTAAAGGTCGCTTAGTTTGTTGTTAAATATCGCTTTCGTTGAGTATTAGTCATATATGACATACAATGACAGTAAGACGTCGATCACTAATGAATATCAGATTGTCGGCCTAGAGACAGACAGACAGTCTGATTTCTGGTAGAAAACCTCAGTCACTTTCGGCCGCATGCCCGAAAGTCTAAGTCAATTTCGGCCAAAACCGAAAAGAAACCGAAAGTTAACTTTTCTCTTTTGGCCGAAACCGAAATTAAGCCGAAAGTTAACTTTTCAGTTTCGTCCGAAACCGAAACTTTGCCGAAAGTGATAAAATTGTCACTTTGGCGCCGAAACTGAAGCCGAAATTCGGTCGTCTCTAGTTCCAGGTGAAATTTCTGTTTTCTGTTAAAATCATGCTTAAGTTACTTTATGGGGAAAAGTTCACATTTATTGTTTGCTAATTTAAAAAAGTATTACATAAAATTCCCATGAAAAAATCTCACCCCCCCCCCTACTTCCCCCACCGCACTAAATACGATTGAAAATTTAATGTTGAAAATATTGATCAAATCACCCTAAACTCTATGAAGAGATGCTTTCTTAATTTTAAAAAAAAAAAAAGATTTAAATTTATCCACATGGCTTTATCATCCTTAATAGCGACACTAAATAGTTACTTATTTATGTGCTGCAAGATGACATCATTATTTTTTTCATTGAGGGGCCTTTTAATTGTGTCTCCAACGAATGTATTAATATATTCAATTATATTTTGTTCAATACATTACACAAGATTATTACTTTAAATCATGTTAATAAAAAAAGAAGGAAACATAAAAGAATGAAAGAATGAATTAAAGCATTGAAAGGGGGACACTTTCTTTATTCTGAAACTGCAACGCTGACGTAACGGGTCGTCTCGATAGCACGCGTTCCAGACGAAAATTCTGTTTTCTTTTAACGTTATATTTAACATACGTTTCACTTTTATATTAAGTTATAAATAATGTTCGAGATAGTATCCATACAAAGAAATGTATGTTTCACAGAAATAATAATATACTTCGAATAACTTAAATCACAATTCCTTTAAGAATTTCTTAGCATTATGTTCTTTCACTTCATGGTAAAAATCTTAAAATTTACCCAGTCTCTTATGATTGTCTTTCTTAAGTCCCTCTAAACCAGTGGTTCTTAAACCTTCAATGCAGCGACCTTTCAATACAGTTTATCGGGTTGTGTTAGCCTCCCCCCCCCCCACCATGAAATTATTTTCGTTGCTACGTCATAAATATGTATTTTCCGATGGTCTTAGGCGACCCTGTGTAAGGGTTGTTCGACCCCCCCCCACCAAGGTGTAAGGACCCACAGCTCAAATACCGCAGCTCCAAAACTATTGTTATCACGTGACCCAAACAAACACACCGATTGGAGAGTCTTTACAAGTCCCAACACTCTGTATAATATGCAGGAGGAATATGAACGATCTCAATTGTCTCCCATTAGTGGTTCACGCATTCATTTTGATATTTGTTACGTTACTTTAACAGGAAGTTACCACAGTCATCTTTTAATTTATAGTTTAACATTTACGCAATGTCATAAAAAAAATTTCCCCCCCCCCCCCCCCCCCCGCGCCCCCCAATCCGACCTGAATTGATTTCAGTTTGATTCTTTTTTTAAAATAGAAAATGTTTCAAAATTGTACTTAGATCATTTGAGCACACATATATGGATACAAGATGGCGGCTTACTAACTCTTGTTGTTTGTTTTTTTACTGACAAGTCCCATAGTTCGTTCAAGATGGCCGCAGCGTTCGTTGGGAAATGGAAGCTTGGCAAAGTTGAGGGCGCCGAAGAGTATCTAGCTGCAGGTCAGTAACTCTGTTTGAGGGTCAAGACTGTTAGCCTTTTGTTTGGAGTCAAGGTCAGAAACTTTATTAGGGGGGGGGGGGTCAAGGTCAGCAGTTCGCTTGGTTTCAAGTTCGGTGTTTGTGTTCAAGGTCAGTACATTGCTGGGGTTCAATGTCAGTAGTTGTTTTAGTGGCTCAAGGTCGGTAGATTGTTTGGGTTCACCAGCCTCTCTGCTTGCGATCAAGGTCTGTTAAGATAACGATATTAATCGATGCAGAATTGATTGGGTCAGTGGAACTTATCTGAGTAACGCACGGGTTTGTGCAGTGATCGCTTTATAGAGTAACCGAAATACACAGTAGCCCAGGAGAGAAAGACGCAAGTACATAAGACTCAAAGTACAGAGTACCTCTTGATTAGAGAATAAGTTAGTAGGGGATTTCCCAATTAAATACCATGGCAGATGGTACCCCAGTAGAGAGTGCCCCAGTAGAAAGTGTAAGTAGAAATTACATACAGTGGAAAGGGAGCCATTGCATAGTTACCCATTAGGTAGTGGCCCAGTAGACAATACCTTAGTACATAGTACCCCTCAGTAGAAAGTACATCATTAGAAAGTACCCCAGTGGATCCCATGAGAACTTTATATACCATTAGGTAATAAGTCAGTAGACAGTACCCATGTAGAAGTACATCAAAAGACAGTACAGTTGTAGACAGTATAATGTTCATATTATAATGTTGTGTACACCTATCGCGTTCAGTTGGCGGGGCCGATACCATCAACGACATCATCAACATCAAGGAAGTCAACATCTCCGTCGACGGCAACAACTTCACGTCCGTTGTCAACATCGAAGGCAAAGAGCCACGAAAGGACACGTCAGTGCTAGGCGAGACAGTGGAGACAGATGCTCCTGGAGGCATCAAGTTAAAGGTGAGAGGCGAGAGGAGGAGAAAGGGTGAGGGTGGAGGGGAGTTAGGAGGGAGCAGCCAAGGAAGTACACGTCAGTGGTAGGCGAGACAGTTGAGACAGAAGGTCCCGGAGACATCGAGATTAAGGTGAGAGGGGAGAGGAGGAGAGAGGGTGAGTTTGGAGGGGAGTTAGGAGGGAGGAGCCAAGGAATGACACGTCAGTGCTGGGCGAGACAGTTGAGACAGAAGGTCCCCGAGGCATCGAGATTAAGGTGAGAGAGGGGAGAGGAGAGGGAAAGAAGACAAATGTAGGTCACATAAATCTAAGCCGTAGAGGAAAAAAAATACGTCGCATGGTTTTCTAGTTCCGGGTGGAATGCGCATGTCAGACTGCACAAGACTGCAGCTGAAGGAAAACTCTCCTAGCAATGCTCAGCCATAGAGTACCCCCGTGAGTTTGCTCCACTGAGTGGCTACGTCAAAGTAAGCATAATGGGGAAATCCCATAAGTTGTTTATATCGACACCAGAGCGGTGTGATAGTGGTGTGAAGAGAGATGTGCATAGACGAGTTTACCGAGAGGGAAAACAGAAGGAAATATTTTTTATTTTTTTTAAAAATAATAATAAACCTTTATAAGCATACAAGATATAGCCCGCCAAACATTGGCGGCTGCAATGCGTGAACTTCCCATCTACTAAAGTTACTTGACAAAACATGAACACAAGTAACGCACATTCAAGAATCTCAATTTTTGTTACCCCCTCCCCTTTTTTATTTCCCGCCCATGAACTATTTTAAATATTCTGATGTCCCAACCACTTTGAAACTGAATTATTTTTTTTACACCATATTTAAATTGAGACGATTTCATTTTCAGAAAAGAAAATAGTACGCACCAAACGCGTGTGCTTATTTTTAAAAAAAAAAAGAATAGATCATTTAGCGTAGTTATCGGGAATTATATTTTACGCGCTATTGAACTCATTATTGATCCATATTTTTTTTTCACCATTTAGAATTATTTGTAATATAATCTCAAAACCATATACGTTGAATAGGAAGCAGCCAGAAATGGAAGCAGTAGCAGTCCACGAGTCACGCCAGAAGCGTAACATATCTAAGAGAAACACAAATTAACGAAAACTTGCCATAGTGATAGAGAAACTTTGACAGCCAGTTGGAGGCAAATATATTACTTAACATGAACAACAGCTGTGCAATGTTATTTTTATGTTTTATGTCTTTTTTATAATTCAAAAGACTTCTCTTTCTTTTTTTTTTTGAACACAAGGATTGGAAAAAGGGGTGGGGGTGGGAAGAGGGTGTTCATAAATGGAGCGTTCGTGACGAGGGCGTTTACAAATATAATCTCTAACACGGGAAATGTTTTATAAATTTAAAGCTTTCCTCTGTCATGAAAACATGACACAAAACACCAGGTGTTACAAACACCGGGTATTGAAAACACCCCCCAAATGACGCATACGCTCGTCTCCTCATCAGATTAAAACTTACGTCGAAGGTGAGCAGCTGATCCAGGCCGGGAATGCCGGTGGCGTGGAGTGGAAGGTGGTCCGGTACGTCAAGGACGGCGCCATTTTTACGGTAAGTACGGTAACCCAGGTTGAGATTGACCAGGTGGGCCCAGAAGTACAATGTAGAAACTGGTACGCTAACGGTGTTGTGCATTTCTTGATGTAAGCACCCCCAAACTATGGATCTTAGCTGATAATTATATCATTTGTGAGTCATAATCTTATATTTTAGAAAATATTATTTTTTTTAAAAAAACGTACATTTTTTTTTATGTGACACATTACTCGAGAACCGCTGGCCTAGAAATTTCAAATAAACGCAACTCACGAGCTAGAATAATTTAAATGACAAAGAGCGATACGTTTGTCACAGTAAGTACGGTAGTCTTTAAGTTCACCCATTCCTTTGAAGGAGGACTGCGGTAGGACCATTCGATTTATAGCACAGAACATTAAGTGCGCAGAAATGTGTTGAACATTGTGTGGTGGGTCTCCAAGGCAGACATTTGCTCTTATTTTCTTATTATTTTCTTTCCTTTCTAGGAAATGACTGCATGTGGCAAAACAATGACCTTCACCTTGGTCAAGGCTTGAGCACAAATTAAGATCAGAATATGGCGTCGGCATTTTATTTCTTAAATGTGTGATATAATCACAATGCAATATTTATATATTTTCAATAAAGTATACTTTTGATATAACATCAGTTAGGTCACGATCCTTTGGTTTCAGGAATAAAATGATTGGCATATTGAATGATGGACATAATGAATGATGGTCACACTGAATGATTGACAGATTGAATGATGGACAGAATGAATGATGGACAGTTTGAATGATTGACAGAATATATTATTCACATTAAATGATGGACAGTTTGAATGATTGACAGAATAAATGATTCACATTAAATGATGGACAGATTGAATGATAGACATATTGAATGATGGAAAGATTGAATGAAGGACAGATTGAATGATGGAAAGATTGAATGATGGACAGAATTAAAAAATTACGAGGGTGTCTTTTGATAACAGATTTTGTGATCGTTTATTGAGGATAAGACAATGATTTTTAAAGATTTTTAAAATGCGCCAATTTACGCTACCGCAACACCCAAAATTAAATAATTTAGGCTACCATAACATCCAAAATTAAATAATTTAGGCTACCATAACATCCAAAATTAAATAATTTAGGCTACCATAACACCCAAATTTGAATAATTCTGACTACCATAACACCCAAATTTAAATAATTTAGGCTACCATAACACCCAAAATTAAATAATTTAGGCTACCATAACACCCAAATTTCAATAATTTTGGCTACCACAAAATACGAGTATGTGGGGACCAATGTTCCCTTTAAGTTGCGCGGCCACAGTTTTGAGTATCCGCGCAGCAAATTGCTATGTAAGTGTGTCTTTGTGTTTTCGGGCTGTAAAATTTTGCACACAAAAAAATTGATGCTGTAAAAGTTTGCACACAACTGTATGATTTTGCACACGAACCAGCAAACCTTAGAGGGAACATTGGTGGGGGGGACTCAGGGTGGAAAAAAGAAAAATGTGTTGACCTTTTGACCTTTTCCAAGATAATCAATGTCGCTGACCCGAATCAAAACCCGGATACCCATAAATACCGAGTATTCACACACCCGGCATATACCCGGACCCGGGCGAAAAACAACTAACCGGGTGTCTTTCTATAAGAGTTCTGCTGCAAAACTCTGAAAAAAGTAATGTACGGTACTTGCTACGGATTTTGTGTAATTCCTTGTCTTAGCGAGACTCATAGTTTTGTTTCTGACACCAAGCCGCTTGGTATCTATCAATAATATTGTATTCCACATCCTGGCTGGCTCATTTCACCGGGGAGACAAAGTTTGTGTGTGTGTGTCTGTGTGGTGTGTGTGTGTCTGTGTGGTGTG
Organism: Lymnaea stagnalis; assembly: GCA_964033795.1. Classification (NCBI taxonomy): domain Eukaryota; kingdom Metazoa; phylum Mollusca; class Gastropoda; family Lymnaeidae; genus Lymnaea; species Lymnaea stagnalis. Next base: position 258,027 of record CAXITT010000120.1, read on the forward strand.
TGTGTTAATGTGAGGAATAATTCTAAGTTCTGTCATAGAATTTAAGAATAGTGACGTGATTTAACACTCATTTGATTAGTGCAACAACTGGCTCAACAAGAGAGAGGCTGCCCTGCTAACGCCGTGATTAGTGCAACAACTGGCTCAACAAGAGAGAGGCTGCCCTGCTAACGCCGTGATTAGTGCAACAACTGGCTCAACAAGAGAGAGGCTGCCCTGCTAACGCCGTGATTAGTGCAACAACTGGCTCAACAAGAGAGAGGCTGCCCTGCTAACGCCGTGATGAGTGCAACAACTGGCTCAACAAGAGAGAGGCTGCCCTGCTAACGCCGTGATGAGTGCAACAACTGGCTCAACAAGAGAGAGGCTGCCCTGCTAACACCGTGATGAGTGCAACAACTGGCTCAACAAGAGAGAGGCTGCCCTGCTAACGCCGTGAATGGTTGATATAAAGATTGCAACTAAGGTGTAGTTTTGTATCGGAAAAAATGGACACTACCCGCAAGCGACCAGCAATACTAACACACATACTAACGCACATACTAACACACATACTAACGCACATACTAACGCACATACTAACACACATACTAACGCACATACTAACGCACATACTAACGCACATACTAACACACATACTAACGCACATACTAACGCACATACTAACGCACATACTAACGCACATACTAACGCACATACTAACACACATACTAACGCACATACTAACGCACATACTAACACACATACTAACGCACATACTAACACACATACTAACGCACATACTAACGCACATACTAACACACATACTAACGCACATACTAACGCACATACTAACACACATACTAACGCACATACTAACGCACATACTAACGCACATACTAACGCACATACTAACGCACATACTAACGCACACACTAACGCACATACTAACGCATATACTAACGCACATACCAACACACATACTAACGCAAATACCAACGCACATACCAACGCACATACCAACGAACATACCAACGCACATACCAACGCACATACCAACGCACATACTAACGCACATACTAACGCACATACTAAAGCACATACTAACGCACATACCAACGCACATACCAACACACATACCAACGCACATACTAACACACATGACTAAAACACATACTAACACACATACTAACACACATACTAACACACATACTAACACACATACTAACACACATACTAACGCACATACTAGCACACATACTAACACACATACTAAAACACATACTAAAACACATACTAACACACATACTAACACACATACTAACACACATACTAACGCACATACTAACGCACATACTAACGCACATACTAACGCACATACTAACGCACATACTAACGCACATACTAACACACATACTAACAGACATACTAACACACATACTAACACACATACTAACACACATACTAACGCACATACTAACGCACATACTAACGCACATACTAACACACATTCTAACACACATACTAACACACATACTAACACACATACTAACACACATACTAACACACATACTAACACACATACTAACACACATACTAACACACATAGCGCCACAACGCTTTATGTCTGATTATGATATCGTTTAGGGAAGTGGGTGGGTCAAGACACCTCTGGAGTTGCCTAACAAATTATTAGGGGTAACTTGATAAATTCGGAAATTTAAGTACTTGCAGCCACTACACTATTCGGGAACCACTGACCTCGATACGTCACAATGGCTTGTAAGGTATTCTAGCACAATCTGGGCTCCGCTTATGTTAACTATCATAGTGGGACATAACGTTTTAGGAAAGCCTAATTTTTGAACCACTGATATTTATATTTGACAATGTGACTTATGGGGTTAGCAAGCAGACTCTTTGAACCGCTGGCGTCCTTGCATCACGTTGCTATAGGAAGAGTTTAGAACTACGGATATTTTGCTAACAAAACCTGGGAACCACTGAGTTCATACGTCACAGGAAGGGGTAATTTAAAGAGTTAAGTTGGAAACGAAAGATGGGGGGGGGGGGAGGGGGGATCCCTTTGTCTCTCTAGTAAGAGGTCACCATATATGTTGGCAGGGACCCATGGATGAAGATTATTGCAAGATTAACTGGATCTCCGGGTCTCAGTGTCGGGAAAAGGGGTCATCTCATAGTAACGGAAACTGGCAGCTGTTTAGGGACCGAGGTGGAGGTGGACACTATCAAGAATAGTCTGCATAGTAGGTGTCACGTGACACAAGGAGAGAATAATGTAAAGAAAGTGAGAAGAAAAAGAAAGAGAAGAGCAAACGCCTGCTTGGATTTAACAATTAATGAACGTAAAGAAATAAACAGAAAGAAAACAGAAAGAAAATATCGGAAAGAAGAGAAAAATTAAAAGGAGAAAGAAAAAAAAAAGAATGAAAGATACAGAGAAAGAAGTAAAAAAAAAAGTAATGAATCAGAGAAATTATGCTTTCGGCCTGTTGTGAAGTTGATTGTTTGTTTTGGTGTGTTGCCTGCAAGGGTAGGAGACAGAGGGAGATGTTATCACAGTAAAAGATGGGAGATAGAGGTAAATGTTATCACAGTAAAAGATGGGAGATAGAGGGAGATGTTATCACAGTAAAAGATGGGAGATAGGGGTAAATGTTATCACAGTAAAAGATGGGAGACAGAGGGAGATGTTATCACAGTAAAAGATGGGAGAAAGAGGGAGATGTTATCACAGTAAAAGATGGGAGACAGAGGGAGATGTTATCACAGTAAAAGATGGGAGACAGAGGGAGATGTTATCACAGTAAAAGATGGGAGACAGAGGGAGATGTTATCACAGTAAAAGATGGGAAACAGTGTGAGATTTTATCACAGTAAAAGATGGGAGACATTGGGAGTTATCACAGTAAAAGATGGGAGACATTGGGAGATGTTATCACAGTAAAAGATGGGAGACAGTGGGAGATGTTATCACAGTAAAAGATGGGAGACAGTGGGAGATGTTATCACAGTAAAAGATGGGAGACAGAGGGAAATGGTATCACAATTAAAAGATGGGAGACAGAGGGAGATGTTATCACAGTAAAAGATGGGAGACAGAGGGAAATGGTATCACAGTAAAAGATGGGAGACAGAGGGAGATGTTATCACAGTAAAAGATGGGAGACAGAGGGAAATGGTATCACAATTAAAAGATGGGAGACAGAGGGAGATGTTATCACAGTAAAAGATGGGAGACAGAGGGAGATGTTATCACAATGAATGTTTGGAGGGTGAGGGAGATGTCAGCACTAACTTTTGGGCAGAATTGTTGTTCCGCTAAATAGACGTTGAACAGCTTTTCTCCATATGTGTATACTGTATGCAGAGTATTGTATGTATATTACGACAGGTAGAAATCAAGGACTCTAGCTATCCCCTGGGGTGAACCATAACTCAAACTCATACACACACACATACACACACATACAATAAATTTTAGATTTTAAACTTCTATAACAAATCAATAGATTATAATTTACCATATACGTCAAGTCATGAAAATATGAGAATCACCTGCGTAACTATTGGCAGGTAATAACGACCACTCTGCGAAGTCACTTTTTATGAGTAGTGCCCCGTGATCGGAAATCTTGAGTCAGAAGTTCCATTTAAAGTTACACTTATGTGTCAGAGGAGACCAAAGTCAGAATGCAGTATTTCAAATGATATTATTGGATTAAAAAAAAAAACCAGTGGCTCCCACGCCTTGGTATTATTTGTTCATTGCGACGTTCTGTGTGTTATACAGACCTGCAACATTTCAGTTTTGAGACGCCGAGAGGCAAAATAATATAGTAAACAATCAAAAATGAACCAATTGATGCTACCACAGCACCCACAAATGAACCAATTGATGCTACCACAGCACCCAAAAATGAAACAATTTATGCTACCACAGCACCCAAAAATGAAACAATTTATGCTACCACAGCACCCAAAAATGAAACAATTTATGCTACCACAGCACCCAAAAATGAAACAATTTATGTTACCACAGCACCCAAAAAATGAACCTAATTTTGATACCACAACAGCCAAAATGAAACAATTGATGCTACCTTGAGCCGGCACTGTACATCAAAACTGCATAAGATAGAATTAAAACTATCATTTAGATTTCGGCAGCTATTTCACAAATATATATATATATATATATATATATATATATATATGGAAGGTTCTTATCATATTTAAAAAAATGTAACTTTATTTTTAATTTTAATTTTTTTGTTGTGGATTGTTTGAAATCTGTTCATAATTATTCCCCTTGTGCTTAGAAGTAGGCAGCTTCAAATGCAAAAGTTTAACAAAGTGTGAGAATTGATCAAACATTTAGGGATCGCCTTTACAACAGAGGAGGAGCTAGAGCGTTAGGCGCTCGGCGACAAGATCCGCGTCCAGGGACAAGATTCATTTTAAAGCGCCCCATTTTCTTTTTTCCACTCTCAACCCCATTATTTTCATGATTCAAGTAATATCAAAGCACATTTTGGCGCCCCTAACTAGCTGGTGCCCGGGATATTTGTCCCCCTTGCCCCCCCC
>CAXITT010000120.1:270358-291499 GCA_964033795.1 Lymnaea stagnalis
GAAGGTCATTTGGTTGATGTTTGTGATAGCTAATGAAGGTCATTTGGTTGATCTTTGTGATAGCTAATGAAGGTCATTTGGTTGATCTTTGTGATAACTAATGAAGGTCATTTGGTTGATCTTTGTGATAACTAATGAAGGTCATTTGGTTGATGTTTGTGATAGCTAATGAAGGTCATTTGGTTGATGTTTGTGATAACTAATGAAGGTCATTTGGTTGATGTTTGTGATAACTAATGAAGGTCATTTGGTTGATCTTTGTGATAGCTAATGAAGGTCATTTGGTTGATCTTTGTGATAACTAATGAAGGTCATTTGGTTGATCTTTGTGATAACTAATGAAGGTCATTTGGTTGATCTTTGTGATAACTAATGAAGGTCATTTGGTTGATCTTTGTGATAGCTAATGAAGGTAATTTGGTTTATCTTTGTGATCGCTAATGAAGGTCATTTGGTTGATCTTTGTGATAGCTAACGAAGGTCATTTGGTTGATCTTTGTGATAGCTAATGAAGGTCATTTGGTTGATCTTTGTGATAACTAAGGAAGGTCATTTGGTTGATGTTTGTGATAGCTAATGAAGGTCATTTGGTTGATCTTTGTGATAGCTAATGAAGGTCATTTGGTTGATCTTTGTGATAACTAATGAAGGTCATTTGGTTGATCTTTGTGATAGCTAATGAAGGTCATTTGGTTGATCTTTGTGATAACTAATGAAGGTCATTTGGTTGATCTTTGTGATAACTAATGAAGGTCATTTGGTTGATCTTTGTGATAACTAATGAAGGTTATTTGGTTGAACTTTGTGATAACGAATGAAGGTCATTTGGTTGACCACTTGCCTCCCTGTCTTTCTTATGTCTCTCTCTCTTACTAATCCCCCTAATCTATATCTTTCTTGTCCTCTTTCTCTCTCCCACTCTCTCTTGCTTTCTTTATCTTTCGTGATACTTTCTTGAATATATCATTATATTGATAAATTACCTCTTTTTGCTTTAAATCCTAATCCTTCTCTCTCTCTCTCTCTCTCTCTGTGTGGTAGCACAACCACGTAACTACCCCACCTAGACTCCCCCCTCCCCCCCAGCTTTCAACCCCAAACCCTCGTCTCATAACGCCCCTGGTGCCAATCCTACTCGAGCGCCTGAGAGTGACAGGTAGCAAACACCTTATTGACAGCAATGCCCGGGGACTGATCAATGGCTCCGTCCCATGATCAGACCATATGGGGATGGTCACAAAATCTTACCAAAAGAAGCTGGTCCCATAGTCTGATTATACGCAGCTGGTCGCATATTCTGACCGAATAGACTGGTCACTTAGTCTGACCAAATAGATTGGTCACACATTCTGACCATACTGACCGGTCACTTAGTCTGACCAAATAGATTGGTCACACATTGACCATATTGACTGGTCACTTAGTCTGACCGAATAGACTGGTCACACATTCTGACCATATTGACTGGTCACTTAGTCTGGCTGAATAGATTGGTCACACATTCTGACCATATTGACTGGTCACTTAGTCTGACCGAATAGATTGGTCACACATTATGACCATATGGACTGTTCACTTAGTCTGACCAAATAGATTGGTCACACATTCTGACCATATAGACCGGTTACTTAGTCTGACCGAATAGACTGGTCACACATTCTGACCATATTGACTGGTCACTTAGTCTGGCTGAATAGATTGGTCACACATTCTGACCATATTGACTGGTCACTTAGTCTGACCGAATAGATTGGTCACACATTATGACCATATGGACTGTTCACTTAGTCTGACCAAATAGATTGGTCACACATTCTGACCATATAGACCGGTTACTTAGTCTGACCGAATAGATTGGTCTCACATTCTGACCATATTGTCTGGTCACTTAGTCTGACCGAATAGATTGGTCACACATTCTGACCATATTGACCGGTCACTTAGTCTGACCGAATAGATTGGTCACACATTCTGACCATATTGACTGGTCGCATATTCTGACCGAATAGATTGGTCACACATTCTGACCATATGGACTGGTCACTAAGTCTGACCGTACTAAACATACACATTACAATCGTCCTTAACTCTATATTCACAAATAACTGCAGTCCTACAAATTTATCCCAAGCCGCTCTATCATATTGTGCACATACTGTAAACGACTCCAAGCCATTCTATCGTGTTGTGAACATGCTGTAATCGATTCCAACTTTATGCGCAGTGATCAGATTACGTCACATAAAGGCATACCATATTTTCGTCATACACTGAAATATCGGTGTCTATATTTTAAGAAGTATCGATATTTTCACTTATATCCAGCATCGATGCGTTGCTTTGTAAAGATATCGACTTCCGCTCTCCAATGGATCATCTGGGAAGAGAGTATGGTATCGTTTATGAGTATTATATATTTTATCTACCCACTCATGTCTCCTTTATGTCTGCGTGGGTTGGGGGCATATCTGAATGTGGTGGCTATGAATGGCTGTGGGTGGGGGGCATATCTGAATGTGGTGGCTATGAATGGCTGTGGGTGGGGGGCATATCTGAATGTGGTGGCTATGAATGGCTGTGGGTGGGGGGCATATCTGAATGTGGTGGCTATGAATGGCTGTGGGTGGGGGGCATACCTGAATGTGGTGGCTATGAATGGCTGTGGGTGGGGGGCATATCTGAATGTGGTGGCTATGAATGGATGTGGGGGGGGCATATCTGAATGTGGTGGCTATGAATGGCTGTGGGTGGGAGGCATATCTGAATGTGATGGCTATGTATGAGGGGTGTATTTGAATGTGGTGGCTATGAATGGCCTTTTCGTGGGCCGATTACAACGCATGAATACCCATGTTGGGTGGAGCTGTGCACCGTTGACAAGCGCAAGGCGCGTTCAAAATGAAGGAATTTCAATGCTGTTAGTTTTAGCACATAACGCATATATTAATGCTCACTGGGACTTCTTAGTATGCTCGCTTGGAGTCCTCAAACCCTATGTGGATTAGATTTATACACAATTCTAATCTTCTTTGATTTTTTAACGACACAAGTTGCTGCCCCTGGATGAGACAGAGTCGGCGACATAGTTATGTTTCAATCAAGGGTTCGGTTGGGGTGAGGGAGTGGGTAGGGAGGGCATGACGAGGAAAAAAAAAAAAAAAAAAAACCACACAAAGTGATACATTCTTTTATTACAAAAATCGTTTTGTAATTCGGTTTCTAGTTTTCTTTCAAACATGGGCATTTCTGGAGTAAGTAGTGGTGTGGCCCCTTTCATGAAACATTTTNGGCGACATAGTTATGTTTCAATCAAGGGTTGGGTTGGGGTGAGGGAGTGGGTAGGGAGGGCATGACGAGGAAAAAAAAAAAAAAAAAAAAACCACACAAAGTGATACATTCTTTTATTACAAAAATCGTTTTGTAATTCGGTTTCTAGTTTTCTTTCAAACATGGGCATTTCTGGAGTAAGTAGTGGTGTGGCCCCTTTCATGAAACATTTTTGGCTCTAATAAGTTTGCGTTAGGTTCGTCCAGTAGGGTTCGTCCAGTAGGGTTCGTCCAGTAGGGTTCATCCAGTAGGGTTCGTCCAGTACGATTCGTCCAGTAGGGTTAGTACTACGTGACCTTTAAGCTCGGGAGCGTTTCAGGTATCAGCAGGTACCGAATTCGATTTGGTCATCAGTAGGGAGCGAGTTCGTTGAGTTCGGTGAGTTTGGTGAGTTCGGTTCCCATCTCTAATCAAAGTCCACTGAAAACACCAAAGTTGCCACCCACATTTAACCTAACAAAAACAGCCCCCCTTCGATCCCCCACTCAGTATTCAAACTGAAAGCCCTCCCACCCTTTCCCACCACTCAGTAGTCCAACAATCATGGCCGCCCTAGGCTAAGTGACGTTGAGTACGACTCACAGCTGTGGTTGATGTCGTCTGCGTCGGACGTTGTGGTAGTGTAGTACGTAATTTAAGTCGACCCCACCCCCCTGGCACCCTCACCCCCAACTTCGTACACGATCTCACTGTAGTATTTAATTCAAATATCTTTCAAACGTCCCTTCCCTTCCCCCCCCCCCCCCCCCCGCTCACCACAAACCCTAACCATTACCAGATGCGCTGACCTAACTTTTTTGTCGTGCTGGGCAAATGTACAAATCACCACACAAACACGCTTATTGGACACACACATGCGACACATTCATTACAACACACCCCTAAGACACCCATACGACACATCCCTGCAAGACATATTTGCGACACATTTCTACCACACAACCATGCGACACACCCATACGATGCACCCTTTTTCGACCACTCATAATACACATGTATTCGACGCACACAGATCACCTATTCGACACACACGAATTACCTATTCGACACACACGAATCACCTATTCGACACACACGTGCGATACACCTATACGACACACTTAACCAACATACGTTTTCTACACACAAGGAAAAACGCCACACTATATTTGCCGTCTTTAAAGCCGCATTCTTCTGAACTGCTCATTATACACATTCCACAAACAGCATTGCAACCAAATACAATTATCTAAACAGTATTTACATACCCCCCCCCCACCCATAAAAACACTATAAGTCACATCCAACCCTATATAACGATTACAAGAGCAAGTTGCGAGGGGGTGGGGGGGCTCATTGTGGAATTAAATATGTGGAGGCCGGGGGCAGGGTTAGTTTGGAAAATGTGGGTTGGAGAGGGTTGGGCGCTGATGCCATCTGTTGCTGTGTGCCAGATGGGCCTGCAATAAATTCAAAATTTGAAATTCGAGAGAAATATTGGCTAGCATTTCCAGTTGTGTTTTGTATTTTTGCGAGCTGTTAGTCAGTACTAGTGCACCATTTAACAAACAAATTGATTACAGATACGAACACACGCGCACACACGCACACACACACACACACATACATTCCTTCAAATTCACGAATTCATATTGAACGCCTTTTGGCATTGCACTCAAAATTTCCTTCAACTTTCGGGACATTATTTTTTTTTAAAATTATCCAGGAAAATAATATGACAGAAAAGAATATTATAGGAAAGAATATGATAGGAAAGAATATATATAAGAATGAGCTATATATAAGAATGAGCTATATATAAGAATGAGCTATATTTAAGAATGAGCTATATATAAGAATGAGCTATATATAAGAATGAGCTATATATAAGAATGAGCTATATATAAGAATGAGCTATATATAAGAATGAGCTATATATAAGAATGAGCTATACATAAGAATGAGCTATATATAAGAATGAGCTATATATAAGAATGAGCTATATATAAGAATGAGCTATATATAAGAATGAGCTATATATAAGAATGAGCTATATATAAGAATGAGCTATATATAAGAATGAGCTATACATAAGAATGAGCTATATATAAGAATGAGCTATATATAAGAATGAACTATATATAAGAATGAGCTATATATAAGAATGAGCTATGCTGACATAACGCCAAAGAACCAAAAAGATTTAAATACGTTCGGATTCTAAAAAAAAAACAATTATAGTTATTTTCTATTATTCTACGGAAATATAATAAAATTAAATGCGCAAAAAAATAACACAAATATTCTTTTATTTTAAGTATAAGCATTAAGTTTAAGCATTATTATTGTAAATTACAAATACATTTAAAGTAACAACTAAGGAACTATTTTAAGCATTTTATCCGAATTTAAAAGTGAAGAAAAATAAAATTTTATTAATAAATTATGATTAAGAATTATACCGTCATCACATTTATCGGGAAAACCCAAACCCAAGCATCAGTTTTTAGTGCGGTTTTTTTTTTTTAGTGCGTTGTTAATATTGCGAAATAAAATCAAAATTAATTTATTCTAAATAAATAGGAAAATGACGTCATAGGGTGAATCACCTATGTTAGCCAAAACTTTTAAGTTTATTTGATTAAATAAACGTGCGTTACAAAACTGAAAAGGTATTTCCACCTTCTTAAAAGTAATACTAATACATATAATTGATTGCTCTTTAAATTGTTAACAAAACACACACACATTTTAATTTTGTATGTTTCTCATTTAATGAGCTTTTACTTTTTTAATTCCAAAAATATACTTTTATTAAATTGATAACATAATAAAACTTAACCTTTAAATGTAGGCCAACTCTAATAAGAAAATGCCGTTTAAGTCAATAAGTGCAGGGAAACTCCATAGTCATAGCATTTACTAATCTTCTTATAACTCATCCAAATAAGAACAAACGATATGAAGTGCAAAATATGTTAGTTTGGGTATGGAAGGGACTACAGTCCGGTGGAAGATTTGAGTAATTTTATTTATATCTGGGTGGGGGTGGGAGGGGGTTGGTCATTTTGCTCCAGGCAGCACAAGATACGTCGCAAAATAAAGGAATGAATTTGATAAATAATTAACCTTCTTGGGTACATACATATCGGAGGTAGGAAATAAGATGTTTACATTTTTACGTGGATGACAATATTTCTAAATCATGTGGTATGACAGTTGTTAAAAGAGAGACGTTACATTCTCTTTTTACAAATAAACATATGTTAACCAATTAAGAAAATCAATGGGTACATTTATATTAGTATACTCATGAATATCAAAACCCAATCATTTAACACAGCTGAAAATTTATTTTGAAAAATGGAGATGTGTTATATTTTCTTCTTTGAAAAAAAAAAAATTATTTTTGTTTTTACTTTGCGAAAAGTAAAGTGGGTGTGTCTTTTTATTAACAATTTTTTTTTTTAAAGACACTCAAGTCTGTTATAGACGTGAAAAACGGTTGCGACGATGTTCTGTCGATAATTGAATTCTTTGTTTTACGATTTTCTGATAATGAATCATTAAAAAAAAACAAGGCAAAAGAATGTTTAAATTTCCAATGAAGATTTCAATATATCAAATTCCTTTAATATAAAATATATTATTTCAATCATAATATTATGTTTTTTAACAATTTTTAGAGAAAAAGATTTTTAAATCAAGGGCACGAAAGGGGGTGAATCTTAAGTAATTCTATAGCGAAGAAATCGTCCCCCAATTAACGTCTTTAGTGACAAAAGTGATACAATTAGTGATAATTTAAACTGGGTAATTTAAGGTAATGTTTAGAGGGAAAAAATTTATTTAGGGGCATGAAAGGGGGAGGGAAGCGTATAATATATAGCAGATAAATACTTCTCAAAACTTAATGATGTTAGAAACGTAAATATCATTACATATATACCTCTCTTTAAAGTTAAGAATTGTGATGAGTTATTGAAATAGCAGGTAGAAATTATCGCAATGGACCTACCATTATTACCCCGATAACATTGGGTCATTTATTCTAGTATGATATAAAAGAATATGATAGAAAAGAATAAAATAGAGAAGAATATAATAGGAAAGCATATGATAGAAAAGAATATAATAAGAAAGAATATGATAGAAAGGAATTTGAAGGAGAGGAATATGATATAAAAAATTATGATAAAAAATAATATAAGAGGAAAGAGTATGATAGGAAAGAATATGATAGGAAAGAACATGATAGGAAAGAATATGATATACTAGGGCTTTACTTGAGCAGTTATTACAACGGCCCGGGTATTTTGTTATAAAAAAGCTAACTTTTCATTTTCTATAATATATGCGGACCATAGCCCTACACCCTCCCTGCCGTCAATTACACAATAGCCCTACAGACATTCGTACACCCTACCTGTCAGCCTTTAAACAATAGCCCTACAGCCAGTCCTACGCCCTGCCTGTCAGTCTTTAAACAATGGCCCTACAGACAGTCATACACCCTATCTGCCGTCAATTACACAATAGCCCTACAGACAGTCGTACACCCTACCTGTCGGCCTTTAAACAATAGCCCTACAGACAGTCCTACGCCCTGCCTGTCAGTCTGTAAACAATAGCCCTACAGACAGTCCTACGCCCTGCCTGTCAGTCTTTAAACAATAGCCCTACAGACAGTCATACACCCTACCTGCCGTCAATTACACAATAGCCCTACAGACAGTCATACACCCTACCTGCCGTCAATTACACAATAGCCCTACAGACAGTCGTACACCCTACCTGTCAGCCTTTAAACAATGGCCCTACAGACAGTCATACACCCTACCTGCCGTCAATTACATAATAGCCCTACAGACTGTAATTTGATCGACGGAAATTTGATCGAACGGAAATTCGGTGGAATCTTTTTTTCAGTTCAAACATTTTCGTCAAATTTCTTTTTGAACGCACTCTACTATATAGTCAAACAAAATAAGTCAGTCACGCCCACGTGACATCGCGGCCTGAAATGGAGTCATTAAGTCAGCCACCCTCCCCATGTGACATCGCGGCCTGAAAGGGAGTCATTAAGTCAGCCGCCCTTCCCACGTGACATCGCGGCCACAAAGGGAGTCTTTAAGTCAGCCCCCCTTCTCACGTGACATCGCGGCCTGAAATGGAGTCATTAAGTCAGCCCCCCTTCCCACGTGACATCGTGGCGACAAAAGCAGTCATTAAGTCACCCGCCATCCCCACGTGACATGGCGGCCTGAAAGGGAATCATTAGGTCAGCTCCCTTCCCCCCCCCCCTTCCACATAACATAAAGGTTACGCTTACTTTTTCAGCCACGGGTAAAGGGCGGGGAAGGGCTTGAGCACTTCTAATTACACATCTCGGTGTGCTTTCTGGTGACACGTTGTTTTTTTTTTTACTGTAACTGTTTTGTGTGGGGTTTTTTTTGTTGGTTTTTTTGGGGTTGGGGGGGGGGGGGTGGAGAGTTACAATTTTTTGTTTTTATTGTTAGTGTTTTTTTTTTTCTTTTGTTATTGTTGTAGGGTAAAGGGCGGGGAAGGGCTTGAGCACTTCTAATTACACATCTCGGTGTGCTTTCTGGTGACACGTTGTTTTTTTTTTACTGTAACTGTTTTGTGTGGGGTTTTTTTTGTTGGTTTTTTTGGGGTTGGGGGGGGGGGAGTTGGAGAGTTACAATTTTTTGTTTTTACTGTTAGTGTTCTTTTTTTACTTTTGATATTGTTGTTCTATAGGCCGTCTGTCAATAAACAGACCATTTCTAGGGTGTTCTGTAGGCCGTCTGTCAATAAACAGACCATTTATAGGGTGTTCTGTAGGCCGTCTGTCAATAAACAGACCATTTCTCGGCTGTTCTATAGTCCGTCTGTCAATAAACAGACCATTCTCGGCTGTTCTGCAGGCCGTCTGTCAATAAACAGACCATTTCTCGGCTGTTCTGTGGGCCGTCTGTCAATAAACAGACCAGTTCTCGGCTGTTCTGTAGGCCGTCTGTCAATAAACAGACCATTTCTCGGCTGTTCTGTAGGCCGTCTGTCAACAAACAGACCATTTCTCGGCTGTTCTGTTAGCCGTCTGTCAACAAACAGGCCATTTCTAGGCTGTTCTGTGGGTCGTCTGTCAACAAACAGGCCATTTCTCGGCTGTTCTGTGGGTCGTCTGTCAACAAACAGGCCATTTCTCAGCTGTTCTGTTACTCTACCTAAAGCAATGACCGTTTCAATTTATCGCTGACCCGAACATTGGCTTACAAATGATTATTTCCCACATCACTCGCTGCTCCTTGCATACTTGACCGAAACTCCCACTGACTCACACATGTAGCCACACCCGCGTGCTGACAGCTGTGACACAACCACGCAATAAATACCACATGGCATAATAGCGTTACGAGAAGGAGTTAAGCCATTTTTCTTATGGGCCGTAACCATGACATAGAGATTAAATATTACATGAGAAATGACTTTGTAACGCGCCCCTCACGACTCCCCACATCATCGACTACCCACACCTGTGACTACCCACAGACCCGACTACCCACACTTCCGACTACCCACACCTCCGACTACCCACACAACCGACTACACACACCTATACTATCCACACATCGGACTTACCACACCCCGATTCAACCACACCACTGACTTACTAAAACCCCCAGACTCACCCACGCCACCGTCTCACCCACATCTCCAACTCGACCACAATACTCACTCTCCCAAAACACCTTAAACTCCCCCCCCCGCTCCCCCCAGCCTCCATCTCCCCCACCCCCCGACTTCTGGCAGGGATACGCTCTAAGGATCATATCCCCTAGGACAGCAATGGCCGCCAAAAACAACAACCTAAGCATATGGTTAAAAAGATAAAGAAACTAGTGTTCACCCGAATCATTATTATGGTTAGCCCCTGGGCGAGTCCTCGCATTACACAACCGGTCATCTCTCTATCCAAACTGGACATGAGTCAGAGACCTTTCGCCGTTTGGTTTCGTTACCATCACTTTCACATCTTGGTATGCGCGAAATTCATCAGTTTACTGCTGAGGTCAAATGCCTTGCCTTCGGATATGGGCTAGTGAAAATAGCGCGCCGTTTGAGGTGGCGAAAATCGAGTCTAAGGAGAATGAGAATGACAGTTCAAAAAAAAATGTTTGTTTAAAATAAATAAATATATGGTAAGTATCCTAGACACCTGCAACTTTTAGCCCCTTCATTATTCTAGACCCCTGCAACTTTGGGCCCCTTAAGTATCCTAGACCCTGCAATTTTGGACCCCTTTAAGTATTCTAGACCCCTGCAACTTTGGACCCTTTAAGTCTACTAGACCACTGCAGCCGCAGGGGTTGCAGGCCCAGGCGTAGACTCTGATATACACGCGCACACTGACACACACACAGGCAAAACAAAGTACCACCAACAAGGATATCACTCCGACATGATCGCACAGCCGTAAAACTTCAAGGGTCATCTTTTCCTCATTAGAGTCCGAGAAAACAATGGCACATCTAATAGTTGAACGTTTTATGAAAATGTAACAGAATTACATGATTTTTATCCACTCATTATCATATCCACTGAACAATCTATCCACAGAACAAACTATTGGAAGTCGGTGCAAATTCATGGACAAACTATCACCAGGACAAACCATCACCAGGACAAACTATCACCAGGACAAACCATCACAAGGACAAACTATCACCAGGACAAACAATCACCAGAACAAACTATCACCAGGACAAACCATCACAAGGACAAACTATCACCAGGACAAACCATCACCAGGACAAAACATCAAAAGGACAAACGATCACAGGACAAACGATTACAAGGACAAAGTATCACCAGGACAAACTATCACAAGGACAAACTATCACCAGGACAAACAATCACAAGGACAAACTATCACCAGGACAAACCATCACAAGGACAAACCATCACCAGGACAAACCATCAAAAGGAAAAACGATCACCAGGACAAACCATCACCAGGACAAAGTATCACCAGGACAAACTATCACCAGGACAAACCATCAAAAGGACAAACGATCACCAGGACAAACCATCAAAAGGACAAACCATCACCAAGACAAACCATCACCAGGACAAAGTATCACCAGGACAAACTATCACCAGGACAAACCATCACCCGGACAAACCATCACAAGGACAAACCATCACCAGGACAAACCATCAAAAGGACAAACTATCACCAGGACAAACTATCACCAGGACAAACTATTACAAGGACAAACTATCACCAGGACAAACTATCACCAGGACAAACCATCACCAGGACAAACCATCACACGGACAAACCATCACAAGGACAAACTATCACAAGGACAAACCATCACCAGGACAAACCATCACCAGGACAAACCATCAAAAGGACAAACTATCACCAGGACAAACCATCACCAGGACAAACTATCACCAGGACAAACTATCAAAAGGACAAACTATCACCAGGACAAACTATCACAAGGACAAACTATCACCAGGACAAACCATCACAAGGACAAACCATCACCAGACAAACCATCACCAGGACAAACCATCACCAGGACAAACCATCACCAGGACAAACTATCACCAGAACAAACCATCACCAGGACAAACTATCACCAGGACAAACCATCACAAGGACAAACTATCACCAGGACAAACCATCACCAGGACAAACTATCACCAGGACAAACTATTTCATGGAAAATACAGCCATCTGCACGTTGATGTATTTGCTGAAAGCAGTTACTGAAGGTGCAGTTCGCCCTGAGGCAATAACTACGCTGTATGACGTTACTTCCTCTGGTAAAACCTCGGGTAAGGTCCATAAGTTTTGTCAAGGTCAGCCCCCCCCCCCCATAAATTGACAACAGCTACTTAGACACGCCCCTGGAAGCTAACTAAACCCAAGTTCGTTTTAGCTGTATTCTTGGGGACTCGCGAAAGCGACCACTATTAGTGCTTTTCCCCCTTTGATGGTGCACCACTTTGACATTTCAGGTGCACCGGGGCGTCCACCAATCATGAACAACTTTGGCTCGCATTGTCGCGCCCCTGGAAATCAAATCTTATTATTGACGTAACCTTGGACCTCCACCTCCAATTTGTGTTGGGATCGCCCTTGGAAGACGCGGCTGTTATGGATTGTAAGGATCGGGAATGGGGGGGGGGGGGGTCGGGGAGGGCGGTGTTGCCGTGAATATATCCCCCCTAATTACGGCATGCTAGGATTTCCTCTTGTTTATGGCGCTCGTGTTCAAAGTGATACAGAATAGAGTTGGGGCTTGGGGTGGGGGTGGGGGCAGGGGGCCGGGGAGAGGGAGAGAGTTGTAAAGAGCAAGGATGACGGTGGGGGTGATCTACGCTTTAGGTAGAAAAGGAAGGGGGGTCAATAGGATGGGGGAATAAAGAAGAAGAGTATCGAAGGAGTAAACAAGGATAAAATGGTAGAGGGTTCTAGGAATAACTAGTAATCTACATATTCCAAAATATGAAATCGTCCTTTTTAAAGCAATCATCTGGAAATCTGTACCTAGATAAGGCAATCTAAACATTCATGAGACAATCTTAACATTCATAATACAGTCTTAACATTCATAAGGCAATCTTAAAATTCATAATATAATAAACATTCATAATACAATCTTAACATTCATATGCCTACTGTGAATTTTTTAAAATTCTCTACGCTGTGATGTCTTTGATTTAGCCAATCAGCCAATAACTGCATTTCTTTAAGAACTTGGTGGTGCTATTGTCTAAAAGCGAGCATTGTCAGCCGTCTCCCCCCCCCCCCAAGGCGCCCCAGGCCATTCTGTCACCTACCAGCTATTTTTTAAACTCTTACAAGCGAAATTAACGACCATTTAGGCAGAAGATCCCTTGCCTTGGAAACACCAGGGAGTAAACCATTGAGTACACTTTTTAGAACACTATTGAGTACACAATTGAGTACACTATTGAGTACACTATTGAGTACACCGTTGAGTATACTATTTAGTACACTATTGAGTACACCATTGAGTACACTATTGAGTACACCGTTGAATACACTATTTAGTACACGATTGAGTACACTGTTTAGTACACTTTTGAGTACATCATTGAGCACACTATTGAGGGCACCATTGAACACACTACTGAGCACACCGACGAAAGCACCACTGAGTGCACCATTGGGTACTATGAAGTATTGAGCTTTCCTTGGGTGAGCCACCAATGACACCAGCAAGGGTAGCAGCAGACAGGTATCACAAGGTGCACGACCCTTTAAGGTTCACATGCCAACGCCTCATCACTACAAATGTAACCCTATCTTATAAGAAGTGATGTTACCTGATAAGGGGTTGCGTGGGGTGGGGGGAGGATGGGAGTTAATGGTGGGGAGGAGTGGAAGGAGGGACTGTGATGGGGGGTGGGGGGAGGAGTGGGAAGGTAGGGCGGAGATCGGGGGAGGGAGGGGTCACTCAGGGAAGTGTTATGAATTAGCATCAGCTCGGGAATAAGCAGCTGCCGTGTGTCTTGGCGGAGGAATCGATCTGCTGAAATCGATACCAATAATAGTAGATTTTTGTTGAGTACGATTACGAGAGATCCGAAACAGTAAGGAAAGATAGATAAAACATTTTCTGTGCTTTAAAAAAATAATATATATGTTTATATATATAGATATATATTGCAAATGCAGGAAACTGTAATCGATACAGCTTGATCTCGTGAAAGGGTTTTAGAGGAAAAAAAAACTATGTGTTTTGTGTGTGTTTAGGTGGGGTTGGAAAGGGGCGGTGGCTGTGGTTGGTGATAGGTTGGTATAGGGTTGAGATGCATTCATTGATTGTCGATACCGTGTCGTTATGTGAAATGCGTTCCGCTTGACTGCACAGAGCCGAAAAGAAAAGATTTCAGAAATTGAAATGGTTGGGATTTGGGAATTTGCTTCTGATGTACCCACCTTATTTCCCGCCCACCCGACCCCAAACGACTTTCCCCGATGTGAAATGTAATGATCTTAGCGCCTTCCGGTGATGACGTCACGGAGTGGAGCCCCACTTCAGTTGTGTATAGACTCCAGTATGCCCTTCCACGGCAGCCATGACAATCATATAATGTTGTGGTTGTTATTTTGACATCTTCTTGTATCCCACTGTGGTTCTTACCCGAGCGCGACGTCAAATAGTGCAAATAGAGTCCTCATGTTGTTCCCCCCTCCTCCTCGCTTACACTTACTCTCTCCTCATGCTTAAACTCCTCATACTATCCCCTCCAGACCCCCTCCTGACCCTCATCAGAACCCCATCCTTGTTATCCTCATCGCACTAACGTTAAGCCGATGGACAGTTCGCCCGTCCAGATGAACAGTTCGCCCGTCCAGATGGACAGTTCGCCCGTCCAGATGAACAGTTCGCTCGTCCAGATTAACAGTTCGCTCATCCAGATGAACAGTTCACCCGTCCTGATGAACAGTTCGCCCGTCCAGATGACCAGTTCGCCCGTCCAGATGGACAGTTCGCCCGTCCAGATGAACAGTTCGCTCGTCCAGATGAACAGTTCGCTCATCCAGATGAACAGTTCACCCGTCCTGATGAACAGTTCGCCCGTCCAGATGGACAGTTCAACCGTCCAGATGAACAGTTTAACCGTCCAGATGAACAGTTCACCCGTCCAGATGGACAGTTCGCCCGTCCAGATTAACAGTTCGCCCGTCNTTGCTTCTAGCAGTACGAGCTCCCCTTGCTTCTAGCAGTACGAGCTCCCCTTGCTTCTAGCAGTACGAGCTCCCCTTGCTTCTAGCAGTACGAGCTCCCCTTGCTTCTAGCAGTACGAGCTCCCCTTGCTTCTAGCAGTACGAGCTCCCCTTGCTTCTAGCAGTACGAGCTCCCCTTGCTTCTAGCAGTACGAGCTCCCCTTGCTTCTAGCAGTACGAGCTCCCCTTGCTTCTAGCAGTACGAGCTCCCCTTGCTTCTAGCAGTACGAGCTCCCCTTGCTTCTAGCAGTACGAGCTCCCCTTGCTTCTAGCAGTACGAGCTCCCCTTGCTTCTAGCAGTACGAGCTCCCCTTGCTTCTAGCAGTACGAGCTCCCCTTGCTTCTAGCAGTACGAGCTCCCCTTGCTTCTAGCAGTACGAGCTCCCCTTGCTTCTAGCAGTACGAGCTCCCCTTGCTTCTAGCAGTACGAGCTCCCCTTGCTTCTAGCAGTACGAGCTCCCCTTGCTTCTAGCAGTACGAGCTCCCCTTGCTTCTAGCAGTACGAGCTCCCCTTGCTTCTAGCAGTACGAGCTCCCCTTGCTTCTAGCAGTACGAGCTCCCCTTGCTTCTAGCAGTACGAGCTCCCCTTGCTTCTAGCAGTACGAGCTCCCCTTGCTTCTAGCAGTACGAGCTCCCCTTGCTTCTAGCAGTACGAGCTCCCCTTGCTTCTAGCAGTACGAGCTCCCCTTGCTTCTAGCAGTACGAGCTCCCCTTGCTTCTAGCAGTACGAGCTCCCCTTGCTTCTAGCAGTACGAGCTCCCCTTGCTTCTAGCAGTACGAGCTCCCCTTGCTTCTAGCAGTACGAGCTCCCCTTGCTTCTAGCAGTACGAGCTCCCCTTGCTTCTAGCAGTACGAGCTCCCCTTGCTTCTAGCAGTACGAGCTCCCCTTGCTTCTAGCAGTACGAGCTCCCCTTGCTTCTAGCAGTACGAGCTCCCCTTGCTTCTAGCAGTACGAGCTCCCCTTGCTTCTAGCAGTACGAGCTCCCCTTGCTTCTAGCAGTACGAGCTCCCCTTGCTTCTAGCAGTACGAGCTCCCCTTGCTTCTAGCAGTACGAGCTCCCCTTGCTTCTAGCAGTACGAGCGCGCCTTGAGAGAACAATGTTTTAATAATAACAACCATAATGATGACAACACCGGAATAGTCGGATACAACCACTCATCCGACTCCAAACGTATGTAATCGATACATGAAACAAACGAGGCACGGTGGGTGGGTTCGATACCGATCAGGCGTCCGCGCCTTTGAATCACGAACACAGTAAAAACCCGAACAAACATTACAAAGCAGTCGTATGGATTGGTTCAAATTCAAAGGAAAAACACAACCTGTTATGTGGGGCCGTTTCTGTCACAGGACAGAGATCTTTGTGGACGCAAAGGCAGGTGAGTACAAGCTGCTGAGGTCAGCTGGTGGGTACAGTTGGTGAGTACAGTTGGTGCGGTCGGCTGGTGGGTACAGTTGGTGAGGTCGGCTGGTGAGTACAGTTGGTGGGTACAGTTGGTGAGGTCGGCTGGTGGGGTGCAGTTGGTGAGGTCGGCTAGTGGGTACAGTTGGTGAGGTCAGCTGGTGGATACAGTTGGTGAGGTCGGCTGGTGAGTACAGTTGGTGGGTATAGCTGGTGAGGTCAGCTGGTGGGTACAGTTGGTGAGTACAGTTGGTGAGTACACGTTGGTTAGGTCGACTGGTGGGTGCAGTTGGTGAGTACAAGTTGGTGAGGTCGGCTGGTGAGTACAGTTGGTGAATACACGTTGGTGAGGTTGGCTGGTGGGTGCAGTTGGTGAGTACAAGTTGGTGAGGTCAGCTGGTGAGTACAGTTGGTGAGTACAGTTGGTGAGTACAGTTGGTGAGTACAGATGGTGAGTACAGATGGTGAGTTAAGTTGGTGAGTACAGTTGGTGAGTACAGACGGTGAGTACAGATGGTGAGTTAAGTTGGTGAGTACAGTTGGTGTGTACAGATGGTGAGTTAAGTTGGTGTGTACAGATGGTGAGTTAAGTTGGTGAGTACACATGGTGAGTACAGATGGTGAGTTAAGTTGGTGAGTACACTTGGTGAGTACAGATGGTGAGTACAGATGTGAGTTAAGTTGGTGAGTACAGTTGGTGAGTACAGATGGAGAGTACAGATGGTGAGTTAAGTTGGTGAGTACAGTTGGTGTGTACAGATGGTGAGTTAAGTTGTTGAGTACAGTTGGTGAGTAATGATGGTGAGTGAAGTTGGTGAGTACAGTTGTTGAGTACAGTTGGTGAATATAGTTGGTTAATCAGTTGGTGAATAGAGTTGGTTAATCGGATAGTACAGTTGATGAGTAAAGTTGATGAGTACAGTTGATGAGTACAGTTGATGAGTACCCTTGGTGAGTAGAGTTGGTGAGTACAATAGGTTAGTACAGTTGGTGAGTACAGTTGGTGAGTACAGTAGGTTAGCACAGTTGGTGAGCACAGTTGGTGAGCACAGTTGCTGAGTACTCTAACAAAAGTTGGTCGGGTAAGCAAACTGACATTAATCAATGGTAGTTTTGCAAAGGCATTAGCCAGACTCCTTTCTCCNCCCCACCCCCCCCCCCGCTCCAACCCCCGCCCACTTTTTAACCCGCCCCCCCCCCTCCCAATCTAAAAATCGTTACATTTGTCATGAGCCTTTTGTTATGATCCCAGTGTAATGAATCCAATGGATTGTTCTATTAGTGTGTTGTGTCCATGGCGTCACGGGGGATAGAACTATTGTAGGACAAAACAAGGGTTCTCACTACAAAGCTCATGTTGGGCACAAATGATTTGAGGTTCACCAAATTACTTCTTATAAACATTACAAAAGGTTTAAAACTCAGCTGCTAGGCCAGTTCTAAAGGTAAAAAAAACGTGATCACGTCACACCTCTACTTCATGCACTTCATTGGCACCCTGTACAAGCACGGATTGACTACAACCTCTCTGTTCTCTGTCACAACCTTTTCACCAACTCCTGCCCTTCTTATCTAACCGAACTTGTCTCTGTCTATTCACCCCTTCCACAGCTTCGCTCCTCCGCAGACGCGCGTACTCTTTCTGTCCCCAAGACTCGCACAAAAACACGCGGTGAACAATCTTTTCCTTACTGTGAACCCCAAACCGTGGAATTCTCTTCCACTACGCATCCGCAATATACCGACCCTCACAGCCTTCAAAACTGCACTCAAAACACATCTTTTTAAACTCTACTGGCTTGACTTATAAATAGTTCTGGGATGGGTGTAGTGAATATACATTTTTTTTTGTTTTATTTAATTAATGCATGTTATTTTTTAAGTTCATGATTATGTTTGTTAAATTGTATATACAGCTTGGTGAGGTCAGCCCTAGGCTGGGGTACCGCTCTCTATAAAACCTCTAATAATAATAATAATAATAATAATAGTGTGTCGAAAAAAGGGGGGGGGCAGAGAGAGTAAACGATCTTTTTAAACAATTTTTCAAGCATAAATGCGTGATCTTATATTAGAGTAACCCCCCACCCAACCCCACCCACCACCTCCCAACCACACCTTAAAAAAAAATTATAAAAATGCTGAATCGCGATATTTTAGGTGTAACGAGACTCTCAAGTTGTTGGGTGGAAGGTCGACATCGCACAGGCGAAGACCGATTGCTGATCAATTAGTCAACAGGCACAAGAGCACGTGCCCAAACGGCTGCTGCACCTGGCGTCATGACGATGACGGATCAGTCAGCGTTGCAACCGACATTGAAAAACGAACGATTTGAGAAGGCGGTACTGCGATGCGTCGTACGTAGATCAAGGACAGTCTCTTTGTAAACACACCGGTAAAGGGATAATACCCGGGGGACTGCTGGCGTGCCGTGTGCAGCCGAAACAGTCAAGAGTTCAACAATACATAGTTAGGCTTGACCCCAAAAAAAAAAAGATAGAACAATTTAAAGGAAAGACGTTTCGGCTAAATGCCTTCTTCAGCACACGATGCAAAACAAGAATTGCCAAGTTATTGGAAAATTAAAAAAAACTCAAGTGTTCCCAGACAGTGGCGTAGCGATGGGGGGTGCGGACCGCACCGGGTGACACCATTTTAGGGGTGACACCCGTTTGAAAAAAATTGCATATTTACATAGCACACAGTTCTCGGTCTAACCGAGATTCATAAAAGGACAACCGATCACACATTCATTTTTCACAAATGTAACCAATCCAAATGCGGGCTTTATTGAAAGTTCAACGTTGGTTCGTCAGAAATAAGATGACCCTTAGATTAGGTCAGAAAAACAGTCATTATATCATGTCATGCCGATTAAAGTGTACTGTAACTTTCGTAAGTTACAGTTTAGGAGGCTATATTTATCTAAAACTCTGTGTGTATGTGGCTTCATGTGAGCGGAGCTTTTCAAAACTAAGGCTTACCAAGAAATATTTATGATCCACCATGAGACAGTCAAGGCTTTCTGATGGGGCTCTGCTATCAATTGAAAGTGATAAGGTGAAGGACATTGATTTTAATCATGTCATTGACAGGTTTGCAACTTTGAAGACAAGGCAAGGAAATTTTAAATAACATAAATTTAATGTAAAAATAACTATAACTTAACGTTGTTACAGTTTGTAAATACATTGACCTCATGACCTTCCATACGTGTTTTAATTCTTGTTATTGTTATGCTGTGGACTTATTTTAACAGGAAGAAATACATCATGGAAGTCTTTGAGGGGGGGGGGGGGAGAACACCATGAGTTTACCGGGTGATACCAACCCTAGCTACGCCACTGCTCCCAGACCATAATGTAGCTGTCTCCGTGAGTAATCAATTGAGTAAGTGTTTGTTTAGTAACTGGTTTGGTTAGTAAGTGTTTGGTTAGAAAGTGTTTGGTTAGTAAGTGTTTGGTTAGAAAGTGTTTGATGAAAGTACTGGAATAGATGACTCGACTAACTTGACTCTATCAATCATATTAGAAGTGCTGCTCATTATTTTAAACAACGATGAGTAACCATCAAAGGTTATGAAGTTATGACACATAACACACCACACCTATTAGTACACATATGGCACATATGGGTTTCAGTGGCACACAATATTTATTTCAAAGCCCGATGTGAGTCCCCCCCCACACCCCACCCCCCAAGCCCTACAACAATGCTCATAGCCGTATGTACGCCATCTTGACCTCGTTCTAATGTATATATTGGTTCGTTTCAAGTTATTTTAATTAAAACTTTATTTTTTCTGTTTAGAAACGTCCTGTTCATCCCGTTAATATTGGGGGGTGTGGGTGGGGTGTGAGGTGAGGGGGTGTGGGGGTTGGGTGGAGTGTTGATATACCACTATTCCTCTGAATGCCAATTTTATTCTATTTTATTTTATTCTTCGGGTGGTTGGGGGCGGGGGGGGGGGGGGGGTTCACTTCTGGGAATGATAGTGACGATCTTTATTCATGTCACTGAGCTCAGCGGTTGGAGGGCCTCTAAAAAGACGAAGCGGCCCTCGCTCACGGCCCTTTGAGACCCCTCGAAACGACATGACAGTCGTTAGAGGGCAAGCCAAGTAGATGGAAGAATCTTTTGTGGAGTAAAACAAAGTTTGTCTGAATGTTTTTATTGTTTTGTTTTGAGGCCACCGTTAGCGGACTGTTCAATGCACCTGCAGGCAGGGACGTGTACACAGGGGGTTAAGAAAGAAGATGCTTCCAATGATTTTTTTTTTAAAAGGGAGAGGGGATAAAATAGCAGATTTTTAAAGAAAATTTAAACTACAATAAAAATTACAGCCCAATAAAGTCATTTTTTAAAAATAATCTTTAAATTTGATCATTCGATTTCCTGAAAAATTTAAAGAGTTATTAATCAAATTATCAAACATTATCATCTTGTGTCATGAAAATTGTTGTTGCATAGTTGATAATTCTGTGTTATTAATATCCATAGTGAATTGTCGAATTAAACACCATACAGTGACTCATGACTATGGGTATGACTGACAAGAGTGGCATGACTGACATGGTCCACAGACAGAAGCCACCAAGTCCGGGAAAGGGGGGGGGGGGATATGGGCTCACACAACTAAAACAAAAA
>CAXITT010000120.1:291897-314521 GCA_964033795.1 Lymnaea stagnalis
GAAAACACGTCGGTAGTTAGTTGTCGGCGGTCAGAAAACACGTCGGTAGTTAGTTGTCGGCGGTCAGAAAACACGTCGGTAGTTAGTTGTCGGCGGTCAGAAAACACGTCGGTAGTTAGTTGTCGGCCGACGGAAAACACGTCGGTAAAGTTCACGCACGTAGAATAAGGGGTGGGGGTAGGGGGTCAAATGGGTGAGTGGGTGTTGTTTGAGGGGTGGGGGAGGTAGAATCTAAGGATTGATTCCAGCTTACAGAAATCAATAAACTGCATTATTCAGAGGTTTCGTGAGATGATTCCGAGGTTCTCAAATTAGTCGAATGGGTGCAGTGTGAAGGAAGAAGTTGTGTGTTAGGCCAGGGATTGGAATGTGGTTGGGTTTGTGGGCGTGGATGAGGGTGAAGATGTGGGGGGTGAGATGTAGATGTGAGACGTGGGTGTGAGACGTTAGTGTGATATGTGAGTGTGAGATGTGGTAGTCAGATGTGGGTTTTAGGCGTGGTTGTGAGATGTGGGTGTGAGATTTGGGTGGGATATGTGGATGTGAGATTTTAATGTGAGATGTCTAGGACAACAAAGTCAAGGACAACACAAAGTCAAGGACATCATGTGTTTTGGGTCAGGGTCAGCGCTTATTACTGGTAAACTTGTCATTATTTCCATTCTATATACAATATATTATAAAAAGTATTATTTGGTTTTGGGGGGAGGGGGGGGGCATAGGGAGAAGGGGAGAAGTGCACTTAAGATGACAAAAAGGTATCAATAAAACTCAAGGTATAATTAAGCATGAATTACTGTAACAAACAAACAAACAAACAAACAAACAAACAAACAAACTACACAGAAAAAATGTTTGTCGTAGAAGACGTGTTTTGCAAGGGCTTGGCTGGGTGGGTAAAAGCAATGGCATAGTCTCAATAATATACTTGAAGAACAAAATAAGGGACTGGACATCATACAACGTGCAACACTGCCCTGAACACAACAACACTGCCCTGAACACAAACAACACAGCCCTGAACACAAACAACACAGCCCTGAACACAAACAACACAGCCCTGAACACAAACAACACAGCCCTGAACACAAACAACACAGCCCTGAACACAAACAACACAGCCCTGAACACAAACAACACTGCCCTAAACACATACAACACTCCCCTGAACACAAACAACACCCCCCTGAACACCAAAACACAGCCCTGAACACAAACAACACAGCCCTGAACACAACAACACAGCCCTGAACACAAACAACACTGCCCTGAACACAAACAACACAGCCCTGAACACAACAACACAGCCCTGAACACAAATAACACAGCCCTGAACACAACACAGATCTGAACACAAACAACACAGCCCTGAACATTACACAGTTCACAATACAACGCACCAAACTCACCGTACGTAATCCAATCCTGGTGCGTGATGCTGATCACCATCAACACGAAGGCCAAGAAGCTGACCAGAACTGCGAAG
The DNA here is from genome assembly GCA_964033795.1 of Lymnaea stagnalis. Classification (NCBI taxonomy): domain Eukaryota; kingdom Metazoa; phylum Mollusca; class Gastropoda; family Lymnaeidae; genus Lymnaea; species Lymnaea stagnalis. The sequence goes on from CAXITT010000120.1 coordinate 293,384, forward strand.
AACCGCGCCCGGACGAAGAGCGCGTGATCCCAGAACTCCTGCAGCACGTGCCACTGCTCGGCGGTCAGCTTGGCCTCGGTCTTCATCTGAAACTTGTTCTTTCGGCTCTTCTCGATGACCCGCATGACGTTGACCTGCTGCTGCTTGTGCCGCCGCAGCTCGTTGAGGTCGTCCTCCGAGAGGTACCTCGCCTCCAGATCCGGGTGGACGAACTTCATCCCCTCCTGGCGCGCCTTCTTGACGGGCGTCGACACCCGGACCACCTCGTTGTTGTTGGTGACGGAGGCTGGGGTGCCGGACTCCATCCGCTCCAATTTTTCGATCCGTCGCCGGTAGCTGGCCCGCCGCTCCCGCGACCATTTGGTCCACGCTGACTCCGTGTTGACGCCGAGGAATTTGGCGCCCCCGCCACTGCGGTTCGAGGGGTGACTCCGGTTGGAGCTCTTACTGCCACGACGCTCCCACTCCTCTTGAATGTTGTCCAGGTTGAGGCCGGGGCCCTCGGGGGAGGAGATGAGCTGCACCGTTGGGATGGGCCCGATAGGCGTGGTCGGGACCTGGAATTTTGTATAAGGAGCACTTCTGAGAATAGGACTTGGTGAAACACTGACGGCGCCCTGGGTGGGCGTCAACACATTTCTCGCAACATCCTGCGGCGGCGGGGCACCCCCCGGCCCGAACGCCTGGTTTCCGCCGAGGTTGTTTTGGTTCAGGCCGAACTGACCGCCGCCCACTCTTCTCATCGGTGGAGACGCGTATCCGCCGTCGAGAACCTGGGGGTATCCTCGGGCACCTGGACCGCCCCCGCCGCCTCCACCCGTTCCGTTGATGCCTCTGCTCGCCTGATGGAACAGGCGATCGTAATCCATTTTGGATTTTCTCTCCTCGCGCTCCGATTTCACACTCTCGGCATCGAATACGGAGAACTTGTCGTCATCCGATATTCGACGTCGCCTCGTCCTTCCATGCTCCGCCCGAGTCTCGTTTGTGTCGCTCGGAGAGTACCTGAAACGTTCCGTTTTCCGAGGAGAGGTCTCGGGTGGATCTAAAAACTCGTCAACGCTGACTCGTTTTTCCCGGGGCTTGAAGTCGTCGCCATGCCTGTGCGTAATCCTGACGTCATCTCTAAGCCTCTCACCGCCGCCGCTCCTGGCATCCTTTGGCCGTACGCCACCACTATCCCCGGCGACGCTCTCCGGCTTCGAGGCTTTCGGTCTGACGTCAGTTTTGCCCCCGATCGCCCTCGACGAACGATCGATAATTTTCACGTCCTTTTGTGCCTCAGTCCCTCGAGTTTTTTCTGGCAAAGTGGTCTCCTCCTCCTCTTTCCCACGTGGGTGCGTGCGTTTCGTGTCGGGTTGGGATCTGCTACCATGTTCCGAACTCACCTCCGAGCTTCGACTCCTCTCGTACTCCTTTCCCGACTTACCTCTCGTCCCCACCGGTTCACTCCTTTGCCTCTCGCTGCCTCGTCTTGACTCGTTCAACGCCGAGCTTCTTGCACCCTCGGAGTCTCTCGCCGGTATTCGCTGCTGCCACTCCTCGTCGTTTCTCCTCCTGTAACCGGAAGTATCCACCGGTTCGGATGCACCTTTCCCGCTCTTCTGGGCATCGTAGGCACTTTCTCCATTCGACGAATAACGCTTCCTCCTACCTGAGCTCTCTACGTTCACCTGGCTGGTCAACTCCAACACGGGCTTCGGGCTCTCCTCTCTCACCGCCGGTTTTTTACCGGCTATCGAAAACACCTCCTCCTCGGAATTCACCCTCGAATCCTGGGAATGGCTCTTCAGTCGGACGGTCTCGAAGCTTTTCTTGGAGCTGCTGGATCCGTGGTACTCGTCCGAGTTAGTCCTCGAATTGCTCGACTGAGATTTGACCTGGTCACGTGATTTAGAGTTGGACCCTCTCTCGCGATCCTTCACGCCGCCGAGCTCGGACGAGCTTTTCCCGTTGTCCTGACTGGCCCCATTATTCGTTCCGTCTGAATGGAACACGCTGTCCCGACTGCTGGAGTGAACATTCAAGTCGATACTGTCCTTACTACTCGACCGCGCGCCGGGTCTCACGCCGACGGGGGTGGGTACCCCGTCCTTGCTGTTGGACCGGGAACCGGCCCGCGCCGGGGTGTTGACGACGCCCTCTTTGCTGTTTGACCTGGCGCCACCTCTGGCGCCCGCGGACGAGCCGTTCACGCCGTCTTTGCTGTTAGTCCGAGAGGCGCTGCGACCCGGTGCTACGCCGGCGGGGCCATCTTTACTGTTTGAGCGACCGCTGTGGCGAGCAGATGTTGATATGGGTGCAGCACCTTCTTTACTACCGGATCGAGTGCTCACACGCACAGCTGGCGTTGCGGGGACGCTCTCTTTGCTGTTGGACCGCGACTTTCCGATTCCCGCGGTGGGCCTCTCGCTTTTTTTCCCGCTCGAGTTTTGTCGCTGATACTCTCTGTCGGCCTCTACCGTGCTGCTCTCGCGACTGCCGCTGGATGATCTGATCCTCCTCCTGACATCAGCTTCCGGGTGCCCGCTGCTGCTAGAGGGCGGTCTGTCTTTAGAAGAGCTGGACGGTCTCTCTTTCACGTCCTGCAACTCCAAAGAGTCGGAGAATTTCTGACGGTCCGACGAACTGGCGCCCTTTGGGTGCGGTTTGTCTACGCTCGATTGCGACGAGGAGCCACTTCTTCGTTTCTCCAAAGAAATAGTTTTACCCGGGGCGCCGCGTTCTTTACCGCCCCCGTATTCCTGTTTTCTTTGTCGCTCCTCGAACTCTTCTCTCGCCTGTTGCGGGGTGAGACTCCTCCCTCCGGTGTCTCTGGGTCGACGCACTTGATTCGGCGCAGGAGATTCCCTCTCGTGCTTCGGTCTCAACCGATCGTCGAAGTGTGCGCCCTTGGACCCCGACTCTGTTTGTTGTGGGGTCCGCGGTACTGTAAGATGTAAGGGATGGGAGGCAATCCCGTGCGCCTGCTGCCGTAAGTAGCCTCCTTCTTTTTCCAGATACTCGTGATCAGTCAGGTACCTCCCACTCGCGGGGCTCCCTCCGCCGCCCCCTCCCCGTCTCCTGGAACGCTCCCATATGCTGCCGCCCCGCTCCCTCTCCTCCCCGGCGTAACTGTGCACGCTCTCCTGGCTCGAGAACCCCGAGGTGACCGTCTCACCGAGGCCGCTCGTCTCCGTGGAGCTCTGGGCGTGGAGGCGGTTCAGACTGGGCGCCCTCTCCAAGCTGGTGGCGCCGTGGGGCGCGTCTGGGCTGAGAAAGTTGACCGTGCCGCGGGCGTGCACCATGCTGACCGGACTGCCGTCCTGGGACCGCCCACGCCTCAGCCGGTCAGTCGCATCCTCCCGTCCCCTCCTGGACATGGCCGCTATTTAAGTATGGAACATCCACCGAAGCCTATGAAGGCGTGGGCCGGGGGGGGGGTGAGTGGGGAGCTCGGTGGGCGTACACGATTGCGCACGTGAGTCTCTAAAACACATTCACGGTTTGCTCATTAAAACTTTGTTTTTTTATTGTACTTTTTCCATGTCGAAATGTATTTAATACAACAGCCAGTCAATGTATATATAGCTGGGAAAAAACAACAGTAAAGATGAAAGGTCGGGTGATGGGGGTGGACAATGACAGCTGCTCCCTTAACGTTGGCCCCCACCTAAATGGCTCTGACCACTTGTTTGTGGGGTGTTACAACTGACCGCTTAGTAGGAAGTCTGTTTAAAACAAACAAGCCGGTTTAACGGAATGTTTCCATATTAAGGAACGCAAGGCCGACTGTCTTCATCTTCTTGAGCTTTGTGCTTTACGCGAATTTTTCCTTTACAGAAAGTATCCTTGGACAATGGATGCATTCTTACACCACTGCAATTTTCATCTTTACGCCACTGGATAATCTTATCTTTACGCCAATGTTGGTTTTATTTCACAACACTGCTGGTCTCACCACATCATCACTTATGTCTCGTGTCCGCATTATAACTGTCGTATCCCTCCCAAATCTTTACGTCAATCTACCTGCCGGGAACAGATGTCTGACGGACGTGCTGAAGTGGCTTTAGTTAAATTAAGCTTTGAATACGCCAAGTGCACGATTTTCCATGGACACATCACTTTATGACGTCTTCATGAACACATTTTATTCCACAAAACTGTTAGCCTCAAATCCAAAGTGTTTTCTTAGAGACCGAGGAGTCAGTTTGGTGTACTACTTACGTCATTCAATTGTATTATTTTTTTAAGCCATGTTCTTGACGCCATTGGATTGGGTATTCGCGCAGCAATGGGATGGAAAAAATTTATCTGAGACCTGAAGCACTCAAAATGTGTCGGAGACTTGAAGAGATGGCTACCGCTTTGTGGAGGCAAAGTGTCAAGGGTTGCCTTTGTACTACGTGTAACCAGTCACCAGCCCAAATGTGGACAAAAGGCTACCCGTTTTGTGGCGTGTGGTCATAGCGTCGACCAGTGGTCAGTTTCTTAGTGGCACAGGATTGGATGAACGGGTGTCACTGGTTTGACACCGGCGATATCGAGGTCACTTGTTTCGTCATTGCAACGGACCTGGGGAGCAGATAATTCAAAACACAATATATGCATGCTGCCTTGTATTTGTTTGGTACATTGGTGAGGCTGGGGGTGATGGTGTAGTGGTGTTGTGTGGTGGTATTGTGTGGTGGTGTAATGGTGCTGTGTGGTGTTGTGTGGTGGTGTAGCGGTAGTGTAGCGGTGGTGTAGCGATGTAATGTGTGGTGGTGTAGTGGTTTTGTGTGGTTGTGTAGTGGTGTTGTGTGGTGTTGTGTAGTGGTGTAGTGTGGTGGTGTAGTCTGGTTGTTGGTGTAAGTCTGAGTTTTTTGTGTAGGGCTGTGATTGTGATGTAGAGTTGTGGCATGGGGAAGTCGCTTGGTGTGGTGATGTGGTAATGTGGTGGAGTGGCATTTTACATTGATTGATGTCCAGGTTAACCGTGTGGTTAATGATTCAACTGTCATTTATTTATAAAATGTACATCGAATATTAAAATCCTCATCTAATGTCAGTAGTTCAGCAGCAATGAGTCGTGTATGCTTCAATTCGTTACATTTTCTCTTTTTTCTTTTTGGCACAATATTGGAGCCTGACATGTAGATGTCATTGTAGCATGATATAAAGATGTCATTTCGATGTTTAGCTTCCAATCCCAAGATACGCAATTTAAATAAAACTTTTGCAAAATGACAAATGCCAGATAACTATTGCCAGATAAATAACTATTGCCAGATAACTATTTCCAGATAACTATTGTCAGATAAATATTTCCAGTTAACTATTGTCAGATAAATATTTCCAGTTAACTATTGTCAGATAAATATTTCCAGATAATTATTTCCAGATAACTATTGCCATACGAACAAAAATTTTAAAAAATCATAAAAAAATTAAAAATGATGAGTTAATTGTCACGCATCATGTCTGAAAATTTTATCATGTCTGATAATTTTGTCATGTCTGAAAATTTTATAATGTCTGATAATTTTGTCATGTATGAGAATTTTATAATGTCTGATAATTTTGTCATGTCTGAGAATTTTATCATGTCTCATAATTTTGTCATGTCTGAGAGTTTTATCATGTCTGATAATTTTGTCATGTCTGAACATTTTATAATGTCTGATAATTTTGTCATGTCTGAAAATTTTATAATGTCTGATAATTTTATCATGTCTGAGAATTTTATAATGTCTGATAATTTTATCATGTCTGAGAATAAATCATGATTATTTCACGCCCTAAAATATTTGCGATAGCGCTGATAAGTTCTGCCAAGATTATGATTGGAGCACAAATATGTGGTCAGGTAATTTGTCACCAATCTTAACAAGACTGACCAACACACGTTCTAATGAAAAAATCCCCATCAAGTTTGATAACAGAACAAACAGATGACATCACAAGTTTGGTGAGCATATAGAACAAGCATAGATACTTTTGATGAGCCTATGTTATTTTCTTGACATAAGCTTACATTGCTACAACAGAAATACATTGAGAATATAAGTCAGTACAGGGGTACCAACTCAGTCTTGTTATCATCTGCATACAATGCAATGGCTTGACTTTTTGAGCTCAGCAGCTTTACTGGAAGTAAGGAATGTTGGTACTTTGACATTTAACTTCACTTTTCTCGGGTAAATAATGGTGATCTTGAGAAATCTTGGGAATTTCATGTTGCTTCATCAGATATTTAACTGATATGAATGACGTTAGGCAAAAAAATTTAAAAAATTCAAAAGTATCAATATGTTTTGCAATGTTTTGACTTTTGGTTTGCGCGAAATTCTGGGAGGGCCTAGGTGGGCCACGAAATTCTGAGAGGGTCTAGGTGTGCCACGAAATTCTGAGAGGGTCTAGGTGTGCCAGGAAATTCTGGAAGAGCCTAGGTGTACCACGAAATTCTGGGAGGGCCTAGGTGTGCCACGAAATTCTGGGAGGCTCTAGGTGTGCCACGAAATTCTGGGAGAGCCTAGGTGTACCACGAAATTCTGGGAGAGCCTAGGTGTGCCACGAAATTCTGGGAGGGCCTAGGTGTGCCACGAAATTCTGGGAGAGCCTAGGTGTGCCACGAAATTTTGGGAGGGCCTTAGTGTGCCACAAAATTCTGGGAGGGCCTAGGTGTCCCCGGAAATTCTGGGGGTGCTTATGCTTGTCGCGGAATTCTGGGAGGGCTTATGTGTGCTGCCAAATTCTGGGAGGGGCTAGGTGTCCCGTGAGAGAGGAGAAAAAGGGTAGTGGAGGAATGCTTTAAACATAGAAAGGGTAAAACTCTTGCCTCCACATTACGCTTACAGTATAACAAACACACAAGAACTTTAAGATGTCCTTCCAAATGTAAAAGTCAGTCGATTAAGCGTGTATGTCGTGTACCCTCACTTCCCTTTACGCGGATGGTGCTTGTGTATCGCGTTACGTTTGTGAAGTTGTAGCGATATTGTTTGGCATCGATTCCCTGCTGGTTAAGCGTTGGTTCCGGTGCCTCCTCCCCCCCCCCCTTTCCCCTTCTTTCTCTCTCTCCCCGATTTTTTCTATTCGGGTGGACCGATACGAGTATTACACCCCGCGATACCTTGCACTGTAATTACGTCATCTTTGGGCCATTGAAAAGAGAAGATGATTAATATTGAATGGCGCCTTCTGGCGTGACGTCACTACTATGTTGTTGGTTTTTTTTTGTTAATGTTTTTTTTTTTAACTGCTGAAAGTTCACATAGACTTTTAGAGCAGTTTGGTAAAAGAGGAGGGAGCAAGTGGATCTGTTTTTGGAAGGTGCTGATTATGTGGGAAGTTAAAATGGGGTGGGAGTAGCAGGGTGGAGGAAGGTGTTGTTTTCCGCACGAGATACATAAACCCAATTTTTTTTTAAATTTTTTTTTTACAACCCGTTTAAACATTGTGAGCCTCAGTGACTGAGCCAACCCCACTTTGCACTGACAACCATGTGAGCAAAGGACAGCCACCTGATTTATGGCAGCCATCTGAGCGAGGGCAAATAATTTTACAAAGGGGTAACCATCCAAATGATGGTGACCATCCTCATGATGACAACATCGGAATTATGACAATTATGACAACCTTCTGAGCCAGGAGAACCAACCAGATTGGACAACCTTCTGAGCAGGACAACCATAGAAACCAGGACAACCATACAAACCATTACAACCATAAAAACTATGACAACCATACACGCTATGAAAACCATACCCTCTAATGAAACCATTCAAGCTGCGACAAACATTGAAGTTTCTAAAAACCACCTGAGCAGGACAACCATACAATCTACGACAACCATACACACGATGGCAACCATAATAACTATGGCTACCATTCAAGCTACGACAATCATTGAAGTTTCTAAAAACCACCTGAGCAAGGGGACCCATCCAAAATATGAGAACCATTTCATTTTTCAAACTAACGGTAGTCCAAAGCTCCACCCTCCCCCCTTAACATAACAATGGCAATTTTCAGGGGCGTCTCCCGGGCAGTTATGTGTGCAGGCTCTCGGCGCGCCTTCTCTAGCATTTTGTCACCGTATCTGATCCCAACCCACAAGGAAGGGGGTGTTTGGACCTCCACTGGGAGTGTTTGCATTTTCCCTACAGCTGTCAACTTCTAGGTCGTCATGAATAATTTGGCGAGCCATGTTAACACTTCGGTTACCGGAAATTTGTTTGAAAGAAATTTCGTCGACGGGAAATTCATTGACGGAAATTTTATCGAACGGAAATTTGTTTGATTTTTTTTTTCAGTTCACACGTTAAAATTTTCGACACATTTCTTTTTGAACGCACTATACTATGGTAAAACAAAATAATGCGTTCAGAAAGAAATTTGACGCAAAATTTTAACGTGTGAACTGAAAAAAAAAATTCGACCAAATTTTAGTTCGATCAAATTTCCGTTGATCAGTTTTCCGTCGACGAAATTTCTTTCAAACAAATTTCCGGTAACCGAAGTGTTAACATGGCTCGCCAAATTATTCATGACGACCTAACGACTTTCAAACGACTTACCGGATACGTAACAATTCAAATGCATAATTTGGTGAGCAATGTTCACAATTCATATGATTGATTTGGCGAGCCATGCTAACAATTCATATGAATTATTTGGCGAGCCTTGTTAACAATTCATATGAATGATTTGGCGAGCCATGCTAACAATTCATATGAGTTATTTTGCGAGCCATGTTAACAACTCATATGAATTATTTGGCGAGCCATGTTAACAGCTCATATGAATTATTTGGCGAGCCATGTTAACAACTCATATGAATTATTTGGCGAGCCATGATAACAACTCATATGAATTATTTGGCGAGCCATGTTAACAACTCATATGAATTATTTGGCGAGCCATGTTAACAACTCATATGAATTATTTGGCGAGCCATGTTAACAACTCATATGAATTATTTGGCGAGCCATGTTAACAACTCATATGAATTATTTGGCGAGCCATGTTAACAACTCATATGAATTATTTGGCGAGCCATGTTAACAACTCATATGAATTATTTGGCGAGCCATGTTAACAACTCATATGAATTATTTGGCAAGCCATGTTAACAATTCATATGAATTATTTGGCGAGCCATGTTAACAACTCATATGAATATTTTGGCGAGCCATGTTAACAACTCATATGAATATTTTGGCGAGCCATGTTAACAACTCATATGAATTATTTGGCGAGCCATGTTAACAACTCATATAAATATTTTGGCGAGCCATGTTAAAACGTCGTATGAACATCTTTGCCAATATGGTCGATAATCAAACAAGGGCAATTTTGCTCTCCCTTTGTTCCAGCAAAAATTATTATTATTATTTTTTATATTTTTTTTTTTACAAAACACAGCTAACTAAAATCGTAACCACCGAGGCGGTGGCTAGACGCAGGTATCGATCCCGCCCAGTCCTCATACCGCTGATTGCACGCCTCACCCTTTTCACACGTTCTAGTGGTGCCGGGTCCTATCGGTGTCTTCATTATTGGATTCGGATGTCAAGAGGTCAGACGGACGCGAGTACTCGGTTAATTGACTCTAAAAAATAATAAATTGAGTTGAGGTGAATGGCGGATTGAAGTGTGAGGAGTGAATTAAGCTGATGATGGGAGGATCGAAGGGGAGGGATAGAGAGACAGAATATAGTCAAGGACGAAAGAGAGAACAACAAAAATGGAGGCGGAAAAGAAAGAAAGAAAGAAATGAAAGGAAAAATAAAGAAAGAAAGAAAGAAAGAAATGAAAAGAAAAATAAATAAAGAAAGAAAGAAAGAATGAAAGAACGAAAGAAAAAAAGAAAGAAAGACGACCAAAAAATAAAATAACAATATTTATAGAAAGCAATTTTACATGGTTTTTCTACACATTCTTAACTCAGTCCCATCTGGTTCACATGAGTTGGATAGAGCTTCAAGCAAGACCCCCCCCCCCCCCCNCCCCCCCCCCCTTTTCCAGACTGAACTGATCAATGTATCAATGCCGACCCCTGATGTAGATAAACACAGGATGAATTTTTCCAATACACGCACGAGAAGTATCAAGGGGGTGGGCTCTAAATGAAAACAGTTAAAGAACCCCTCGAGCAAATGGTGTCACAGTTCTGAACCGTGCCGACAATATTCACGGTCACAGCTGCTTAAGATTGAATGGGTTTTCAAACAAACCTATTATCGACAGCACTTAATTACTTACTCGAGTCGTGGCGAGCGCTTCCCTTGTGGGTGACAGATTGCGTGGCTAACGTATTGTGGTCTTAAGGGAAATCATTAAGTCTTACATGTTTAAGACTAAACGAACTTTTCTTTCATAGGCTGGTTGGTAGGTGTGTGTGTGTGGGGGGGGGGGTCTTCACCCTCATCCGACGCCCTAAACACCTTTTGGGGTCTTGAAAAACCTGGAGGGATCGTGAAACACGTGCTATGGTTTTGAGACTCCTGGAGATATTCTGAGATCCCTTTAGGGGTCCTGAAACCTCTCTAGGGCTCTTGAAACACCTGCAAGGGTCTTGACATATCTTTTAGGCTTCTCAAACATCTGCAAGGGTCTTGACACATCTTTTAGGGTCCTCAAACATCTGCAAGGGTCTTGACACATCTTTTAGGCTTCTCAAACACCTGCAAGTGTCGTGACACATCTTTTAGGGTCCTCAAACACCTGCAAGTGTCGTGACACATCTTTTAGGGTCCTCAAACACCTGCAAGTGTCGTGACACATCTTTTAGGGTCCTCAAACACCTGCAAGGGTCGTGACACATCTTTTAGGGTTCTCAAACAAATGCCACGGTCGTGACACATCTTTTAGGGTCCTCAAACACCTGCAAGGTATCTGATAACACTCGTTAGTGTCCTGAAAAAGAATATGGGGTCGATAAACCTCCAAGAGGTCCTTAAACACTTGAAAAGATCACGAAACACCTTTAATGGGTCCTCAAACATATGCATGGGTACCCTAACTCTTTAAAAAAAAACAACCTAGGCATCACAGTTTCTTCCTTTTAATCCACGTTGCACAATATATTTAGGGGGGGGGGGTTGTGTGTGTCACACAAGAAGGGTCTTGTTTTGAAAAAAATGTGAACCGCTGACTAAACAGGGGTCTCAAATGGTCGTCTTACCCATTATTATTTGTTGTTAAATGCTTGTGCAATTTTGAAAGGAACATTTGAATTTAACAATTTTAAAATTAAACAAATTTATTTTTTAAACTTATATTCCGAGAATATTTCGAAATTCTGTTTTTATACCATCACACCCACAAGAAAGGGATAACACCAGAGCAGGGTGCCACCAGTCACCAGAGCAGGGTGCCACCAGTGACCAGAGCAGGGTGCCACCAGCCACCAGAGCTGGGTGCCACCAACCACCAGAACAGGGTGCCACCAATCACCAGAGCAGGGTGCCACCTTTCACCAGAGCGGCGTGCCACCAGTCACTAGAGCAGGGTGCCCCCTGTCACCAAAGCAGGGTGCCACCTGTCATCAGAGCAGGGTGCCACCTGTCACCAGAGTATGATACTATAAGATCCGGTTGTCATAAGGGCAGGGTGACCGCAGACCATGCGGACTCGTAGGAGGTCCGCGGAGTAGTCTGAATGGAGGGAAGATTGAGTTTAAAACAATGGGTGACACCAAGTCTAGTGACCAGGCCAAAAGGCGTATATAACACGAGAGTTGAGCTTATGCCACGAGAGTTGAGCTTATGCCACGAGAGTTGAGCTTATGCCACGAGAGTTGAGCTTATGATTCGAGAGTTGAGCGTTGAGCTTATGACACGAGAGTTGAGCTTACGATACGAGAGTTTAGCGTTGAGCTTATGACACGAGAGTTGAGCTTATGATACGAGAGTTGAGCTTATGCCACGAGAGTTGAGCTTATGACACGAGAGTTGAGCTTATGATACGAGAGTTGAGCGTAGAGCTTATGACACGAGAGTTGAGCTTATGACACGAGAGTTGAGCTTATGACAGAAGAGTTGATCTTATGACACGAGAGTTCAGCTTATGAAACGAGAGTTGAGTTTATGATACGAGAATTGAGCTTATGATACGAGAGTTGAGCTTCCTAGAGAAGAGTTGAGCTTATGACACGAGAGTCGAGCTTAAGTTACGAGAGTTGAACATTTATACCAGAGTTGAACTTATGACACGAGAGCTGAGCTAATGACAGGAGAGTTGGGTTTATGATACGCAAGTTCAGCTTATGCCACGAGAGTTGAGCTTAGGACACGAGAGTTGAGCTAATGACACGAGAGTTGAGCTTATAATACGAGAGTTGAGCTTATGACAGAAGAGTTGAGCTTATGAAACGAGAGTTGAGTTTATGACACGAGAGGTGAGCTAATGACACGAGAGTTGAGCATTTATACCAGAGTTGAACTTATGACACGAGAGCTGAGCTTAAGACACGAGAGTTGGGCTTATGACACGAGAGCTGAGCTAATGACACGAGAGTTGGGCTTATGACACGAGAGTTGGGCTTATGATACGAGAGTTGAGCTTATGCCACAAGAGTTGAGCTAATGACACGAGAGTTGAGCATTTATACCAGAGTTGAACTTATGACACGAGAGTTGAGCTTATGACACGACAGTTGGGCTTATGATACAAGAGTTGAGCTTATGCCACGAGAGCTGAGCTTATGTCACGAGAGTTGAGCTTATGACACGAGAGTTGAGCTTATAATACGAGAGTTAAGCTTATGACAGAAGAGTTGAGCTTATGACACGAGAGTTGAGCTTATGACACGAGAGTTGAGCTTATAATACGAGAGTAGAGCTTATGACAGAAGAGTTGAGCTTATGAAACGAGAGTTGAGTTTATGATACGAGAATTTTGTAAACTTGTAGCCACAACATGTTTTGATGTGTCCTAAACTACACTGGCAGTCTTACCAGGAAAATAATTATTAACTTTTAAAAGCAGGCTTTACTTCTGTTTTGTTTCTATGTGAATGTGGTCCAGACTGGAAACGCCTAAGAATTTCTGTATTAAAGTTGCTCAGTAGTAATTCAGCGGAGGTCTTTGCTTGTCACAGATTGTCAAGTCCTTAAAAAAAGATTAACATGTATTCTTCCCTTGAGAGAAATCCAAATGATACTTTAAATCACTTGACCTTTGCCTTTGATTGCTGCCTGTTTAAGAGACATTTTAAAAGGTCTCAATTTTCTTGTGTTTTTTTCCAATAATTTGTTGCACAAATAGAAACTTTTGAAAAAAATAAAAACTCAAGACGAGTTTAATTTTTTTTAAAGATCGACAACTACAATAGTATTATCAGTAAAGAAAATTATAAGAGTTCTTCCCCTTTGAAAATGGGGTTTAAACAATATATTTTCAAATTTTAAAAATAAACAAAAAATAATAAATGCACAATTCGGCTTGGGCTCGGAGTAAGATATTTTCATCTTGGAGTCTTTGACTCGGAGTCAAAACACGATTTACATCTGGTCTAAACACAATTTATTTTCCCCTTGTAATTTTTCGTGTAAAGATTGTTTCGTTGTTTTTGCAATAAGCATTTAAAACATCTATTCCAACAGATGCTTGTTGTATATTAACGAACTCATTTGTGTATCTCTCTGTCTCATCTAATAATCTCTCTGTCTCATCTAAACATCTCTCTGTCTCATCTGCATATGTCTCTGTTCTATCTAAACATCTCTCTGTCTCATCTAAACATCTCTCTGTCTCATCTAAACATCTCCCTGTCTCATCTAAGCATCTCTCTGTCTCATCTAAACATCTCCCTGTCTCATCTAAACATCTCTCTGTCACATCTAAACATCTATCTGTCTCATCTAAACATATCTCTGTCTCATCTAAACATCTCTCTGTCTCATCTAAACATATCCCTATCTCATCTTAACATCTCACTGTCTTAACTAAACATATCTTTGTCTTATCTATACATTTCTCTGTCTTATCTAAAAATGTCTCGTTCTTATCTGAACATATCCCTGTCTCATCTAAACATCTTTCTGTCTCATCTAAACATTTTCTTTCTCATCTAAACATCTCTCCGTCTTATCCATACACCTCTTTGTCTTATCTAAACATTTGTCCGTCTCATCTAAACTTCTCTCTGTCTGATCCAAACATCTTTCTGTCTCATCTATACATACATATGTCTGTCTTATCTAATAATATCACTGTCTCATCTATACATCTCTTTGTCTTATTTAAACATATCCATGTCTTATCTAAACATCTATTCGTCTCATCTAAACATCTATATGTCTCATCTAAACTTAATTACACTGTCAAAGTCGCAGTGATAGATTTTACCAGATTATCGATCTCTAGCTTCAGCCACCCCACCCCATCTCACCCACCCCATTGGAGCCCATCTTGCCCCATCGCACCCCTCCGGACCTTGATATTAACTACAATTTCCGCACCAACACTTATTAACTCCCATCCCTCAAACCACCACAAGTTGTCGCCCTTAAATCCTTCATTACTGTCAAATATACTAAACATATAAGATCCACTGAACCTATCCACATTTATCCACTGAATCTATCCACATTTATCCACTGAATCTATCCACATTTATCCACTAAACAGATCCAAAATTTATCCACTGAATCTATCCACCTTTATCCACTAAACATATCCACATTTATCCACTGAATCTATCCACCTTTATCCACTAAACATATCCACATTTATCCACTGAATATATCCACCTTTATAAACATAGCCACATTTATTCACTGAATCTATCCACCTTTATCAACTAAACATATCCACATTTATCCACTGACTCAATCCACACCTGCCAACCGACCTCAGTTTCCTGATTCCTACATTCCATTCACATCTCCTTTTCTTCCTTCTTTCAGGAATCCATCAATTGATCAACGTTTTCAACTTATTCCTTGCATTCTTTCAGGATTCTATCAATTGATCAACGTTATCAACTTATTCCTTGCCCTCTTTCAACCATCGTACACTCATAACCTCTCCCCGTCGCTCTCTCTCTCTCTCTCTCTCTCTCTCTCCCTCTCATTCTGTCTCTCCGACCAGCTACTAACTAGAAGCAAGTCTTTCACTCCACCCCAAAGCCCCACCCCCCACCCTAGCTGTCTCCCTCCCTCTCCCCTCCCCCTCCCCGTATATTGTAAGGACGTTACCAGCATCCGGCCTCAATCAACACTAACACACAAAATCACGTGGTACAAGGGGAGAGTTTCCACAGAACTATTGATTGATTTAATCGTATTAGTTTTCTGAAAAGTTCAAAGGCATTAGAAGATTTCTTTGTCTGCGTTTATTGTCGGTTGTCTTCTTGTCTGCTATTTTGTAATACACTGTTCTATTATACAGCGTTTTTTCTTTCTTTTATGTCTTCTTTCTTTCTCTTCTTATACCTTTTTTTTCTCTTTTCCTTTCTGTCATTTTTCTTACTTGCTTTACTCTCTTCCCATCTTCCCTTTCTTTCTTCACTTTTCCTCTCCTTTGTTTGAGAAGTTCTTCATTCCTAACTATTCATTCCTAACTTTTCATTCCGAACTTAACCATTCCTATCTTATTAATTCTTGACTTATTGATTCCTTACTGATTCATTCCAAACTGATCATACAATTGTTCAAGATGATTTCGATCGGTCTGTCTGTGAGGAGTATCACAATGTGTACTCTTTACACAAAATGTGTACACCGTAAATAAGTTTTGTACTGTGTAGATAATGGACTCGCTGTTAGATGTTTCCCATCGTGGGACATACCTCCCGCCCCCCCCCCGTTTTTTTTTTCCATTACCCCAATAGGACACATCAAACTACTTGGAAAGCCACTAAAACTATTATATGGTAATAAGGGGGAGAGACTGCAATCAGGCTAGCAAAAAAAAAGCAAATATCTTTTGCTGCCCTCTCGAATACGACTTTGCAGCTAAGTGCTATATTTTTAAATTTTATTCTGATTTTTTTCTGTTGTTTGTTCGCTGGCAAAGATTTCCTGCCGACGCGTTTGTTGTTCTGTTTCCTTCCCTTTCAGGTTGTCATGTAGTTTTTTTTACTCATTTCTTTGAAAACTATTGTAATCGGACTTAACGTGTATAAAAAAAAGGAATTTTATAAATATTACAAACAAGGAAGGTGGCCACGGAGGTATATAAAATATTAGCTTAAGCCAGCAGCACAACAGAGTGAGAACACCTGAGCCAGCAGCACAACAGAGTGAGAACGCCTGAGCCAGCAGCACAACAGAGTGAGAACACCTGAGCCGGCAGCACAACAGAGTGAGAACACCTGAGCCAGCAGCACAACAGAGTGAGAAAACCTAAGCCAGCAGCACAACGGAGTGAGCATACCTGAGCCAGCAGCACAACAGAGTGAGAACACCTGAGCCAGCAGCACAACATAGCAAGAACACCTGAGCCAGCAGCACAACAGAGTGAGAACACCTGAGCCAGCTGCACAACAGAGTGAGAAACCCTGAGCCAGCAGCACAACGGAGTGAGTATACCTGAGCCGGCAGCACAACAGAGTGAGAACACCTGAGCCAGCAGCACAACATAGTGAGAAACCCTGAGCAAGCAGCACAACGGAGTGAGTATACCTGAGCCAGCTGCACAACATAGTGAGAAACCCTGAGCAAGCAGCACAACGGAGTGAGTATACCTGAGCCGGCAGCACAACAGAGTGAGAACACCTGAGCCAGCAGCCCAACAGAGTGAGAACACCTAAGCCGGCAGCACAACAGAGTGAGAACACCTTAGCCAGCAGCACAACAGAGTGAGAACACCTAAGCCAGCAGCACAACAGAGCGAGACTACCTGAGCCGGCAGCACAACAGAGTGAGAACACCTAAGCCAGCAGCACAACTGAGCGAGACTACCTGAGCCAGCAGCACAACAGAGCGAGACTACCTGAGCCAGCAGTACAACAGAGTGAGAACACCTAAGCCAGCAGCACAACAGATCGAGACTACCTGAGCCAGCAGCACAACAGAGTGAGAACACCTGAGCCAGCAGCACAACAGAATGATAACACCACAGCAGCACAACAGAGTGAGAACACCTAAGCCAGCAGCACAACAGAGCGAGACTACCTGAGCCGGCAGCACAACAGAGTGAGAACACCTAAGCCAGTAGCACAACTGAGCGAGACTACCTGAGCCAGCAGCACAACAGAGCGAGACTACCTGAGCCAGCAGTACAACAGAGTGAGAACACCTAAGCCAGCAGCACAACAGAGCGAGACTACCTGAGCCAGCAGCACAACAGAGTGAGAACACCTGAGCCAGCAGCACAACAGAATGAGAACACCTGAGATCCACCAACCGGAAGTAAACGAACACAAATCTGATTTTTTTAACTTTTGTTGTTCTCCGCTTTTTCCTGCAAATGACGTCATGCTTGTGGTATCTGACGTGGATCATACGCCATCTTTCAATTGCTCTAGTTTTAAATATTTATCTGCTGCTCAGAATGAACATTTGCATTGTAATACTTAAACGCTTTCCGTTCATTTGGATCAATTCACGAATATCTTATTTTTCGGACGAAATGAGTCTCTAGTTCCATGGTTAAAGGAAAGTCAATTTGTAAGTCGCTTGTTAAACCATTGTCACAAAAACACTCAAAACTAAACGGTCAATAAAAATCTAATCAATAAATAAATTAATTCATTCATTGTGGGTGCTCGGATGTCAAAGCCAATGTCATTCAAACTGACATTGAAATAGACATTGCAATAGACATTCAAATAGACATTCAAATTGACATTCATATAGACATTCAAATAGACATTCAAATAGACATTCAAATACACATTCAAATACACATTCAAATAGATATTCAAATAGACATTCAAATACACATTCAAATACACATTCAAATACACATTCAAATAGACATTCAAATACACATTCAAACACATATTCAAAAAGACATTTAAACAGACATTCAAATAGACATTGAAACAAACATTCAAATAGACATTGAAGCAGACAATCAAACAGACATTCAAATTAATATTCAAATTGACATTCAACCAGACATTCAAATAGACGTTCAAACAGATATTCAAACAGACATTCAAATAACATTCAAACATACATTTAAATAACATTCAAAAATACTTTCAAACAGACATTCAAATACATACTCAAACAGATATTCAAATAGACATTCAAACAGAAATTCAAACAAATATTCAAACAGATATTCAAATAGACATTCAAATAAATAATCAAATTGACATTCAAACGGACATTTAAACAGACATTGAAATATACATTCAAACAGACATTCAAATAGACTTTCAAACAGACATTGAAATTGACATTTAAATAGAAATTCAAACAGATATTAAAATTGACATTTAAATAGACATTGAAACAGACATTGAAATTGGCATTTAAATAGACATTCAAACAGACATTCAAGCAAAAATTCATATAGATATTAAACAGACTTTTAAATTCACATTCAAACAGACATTCATATAGACATTCAAATAGACATTCAAATATACATTTAAAGCACTGATTTCTCACAAGTCCAGTTAGTAAACGAGACACCTCTTTTAAACTCGTCATGACGAGCACGAGTTCAAGCCCACTTGTTTCGCCTCGCAAAGCTTAGCACCAAAACCTTTCCTCCAATCAAACAAAGCTGAGCAACAAGACCTTGCCTCCAATCAAACAAAGCTGAGCACCAAGACCTTGCCTCCAATCAAACAAAGCTGAGCACCAAGACCTTGCCTCCAATCAAACAAAGCTGAGCCCCAAGACCTTGCCTCCAATCAAACAAAGCTGAGCACCAAGACCTTGCCTCCAATCAAACAAAGCTGAGCACCAAGACCTTGCCTCCAATCAAACAAAGCTGAGCACCAAGAGCTTGCCTCCAATCAAACAAAGCTGAGCACCAAGACCTTGCCTCCAATCAAACAAAGCTGAGCCCCAAGACCTTGCCTCCATGGCAGACCACAACATTCACGTTTTTTTTTTAAAAACTGTTCTCTTTTTCTAATCGTTTCTTCTTTCGTTCTGATCTGAAGATGGGTCTTGGCCTAAAAAAAGAATCTCTTTAATGTCATTTCTTTGTATTTCAAGCTTCCAAATACCTTTATCCACTATTTCCTACATCATCACTCTACCTGAAATATCAATCTTTCTTTAAAGGTCAGCAGTTTTGGTACCACTATAAAATGAATGGGGACCTTAGCTATAACTGGGGACCTTAGCTATAACTGGGGACCTTAGCTATAACTGGGGACCTTAGCTATAACTGGGGACCTTAGCTATAACTGGGGACCTTAGCTATAACTGGGGACCTTAGCTATAACTGGGGACCCTCCCTATACCTGGGTCCCTCGCATTCTCTTTTTTAAATACTATCTGAATTCGATATCAGATATAGGCAATCAGACGATGACAGATATAGGCAATCAGACGATGACAGATATAGGCAATCAGACGATGACAGATATAGGCAATCAGACGATGACAGATATAGGCAATCAGACGATGACAGATGTAGGCAATCAGACGATGACAGATATAGGCAATCAGACGATGACAGATGTAGGCAATGAGACGATGACAGATATAGTCAATCAGACGATGACAGATGTAGGCAATCAGACGATGACAGATGTAGGCAATCATACGATGACAGATGTAGGCAATCAGACGATGACAGATATAGGCAATCAGACGATGACAGATATAGGCAATCAGACGATGACAGATGTAGGCAATCAGACGATGACAGATATAGTCAATCAGACGATGACAGATGTAGGCAATCAGACGATGACAGATATAGGCAATCAGACTATGACAGATATAGGCAAACAGACGATGACATATATAGGAAAACAGACGGTAACAGATAAAGGCAATCAGACGATGACAGATATAGGAAAACAGACGGTGACAGATATAGGCAAAAAGACTAAGACAGATATAGGCAAACAGACGATGACATATATAGGAAATCAGACTATGACAGATATAGGCAAACAGACGATGACAGATATAGGCAAACAGACTATGACATATATAGGCAAACAGACGATGACAGATATAGACAATCAGACGATGACAGATATAGGCAAACAGACTATGACAGATATAGGCAAACAGACTATGACAGATATAGGAAATCAGACGATGACAGATGTAGGCAATCAGACATTGACAGATATAGAGAATAAGTCGATGACAGATCTAGGCAAGCAGACGATGACAGGTGTAGGCAATCAGACATTCACAGATATTGGAAATCAGACGATGACAGATGTAGGCAATCAGACGATGACAGATAAAGGCAATAAGTCGATGACAGATATAGGCAATCAGACGATGACAGATATAAGCAATCAGACGATGACAGATACAGGGAACCAGACGATGACAGATATAGGCAATCAGACGATGACAGATACAGGGAACCAGACGATGACAGATATAAGCAATCAGGCCATGACAGATATAGGCAATCAGACGATGACAGATCTAGGCAACCAGACGATGACAGGTGTAGGAAATCAGAAATTGACAGATATAGGCAAAAAGAAGATGACAGATATGAACAATCAGACGATGACAGATA
Organism: Lymnaea stagnalis; assembly: GCA_964033795.1. Classification (NCBI taxonomy): domain Eukaryota; kingdom Metazoa; phylum Mollusca; class Gastropoda; family Lymnaeidae; genus Lymnaea; species Lymnaea stagnalis. The sequence goes on from CAXITT010000120.1 coordinate 313,985, forward strand.
TAGGGAAACAAGCGGATAAAAGATATAAACAATCAGACGATGACAGATATATGGAACCAGACAATGACAGATACAGGAAAACAGACAATGACAGATACAGGCAAACAGACGATGAAAGATACAGGCAAACAGACGATGACAGATACAGGCAAACAGACGATGACGGATATAACATCCCACCCCTTCATAACACCCGACCCCCTCATAACACCCCACCCCCTCATAACCCCCAGCTCCTCATAACACCACACCTCTTATATAACACCACGCCCCCATATAACACCCTCCCCTTCATAACACCCCACCCCTTCATAACATCCCACCCCATCATAACACACCACCCCCTCATAACACCCCACCCCCTCATAACCCCCACCTCCTCATAACACCACACCTCTTATATAACACCCCACCCCCATATAACACCCACCCCTTCATAAACCCCCACCCCCTCATAACCCCCACCCCCTCATAACCCCCACCCCCTCATAACCCCACCTCCTCATAACACCCAACCCCCTCATATAATAACACCCC
>CAXITT010000120.1:314822-334471 GCA_964033795.1 Lymnaea stagnalis
CCCCCCCCCCCTTACACACACACAAATCATTTTGTTACAGCACCCCACCAATACGAACTTCCCCACCCCACCCCCGGGTCATTTATTGACTAGTCATCAAAGATTCATCTGAGTACAGCCCAACATGTGGCCTGCTGACCACGGGAACACGACAGACTCCTCTGTCCTCTGAGCCGGCTCGTCAAAGATTCATGTGCCGTGGTTTGTGGGGTGGGATGGAGGTGGAGGGGGTGTGGAGGGGAGGGGTTGCCATAAGACATGGGGTCATAATGTCCAGGGTCTTTGAGCTTGTGAATGGCGAAACGTGGTAACGCCGCAGAGAAACTGGGTTTTAACCGTTTTAGAGTTGTCCATCAACTGTGCCATCCGCCAACTCTTCCATCTTCTGCTTGTGTCTGCATGCTCTCCCCCAACTATTTACTCTATCCCAACTAGCTACTCTCCCAACTAACTCACGCTCCCAACTATCTACTCTTCCAACTATCTACTCTCCAAAATATCAACTCTCCCAAATAGTCCAAATATCTACTCTCCCAACTGTCTATTGGAACGGTATGGCCAGTTAAACAAGAAAACAAGGGCTCGCCAAAGAAATTATGCAGGGAACAACGAGAGGAGGGAGAAGAAGAGAAAGAGAGAGAAAAAGATGGGAGGATAACATCAAAGAGTGAACGGGACTAAAACTAGGCGATGGTGTGCGAAGAGCAGAAAACGGAGAGGAATGGAGGAGGATAGTTTTCATGTCATCTGTGGCGCCCCAGCAGCGGTCCAAGGACAAAGAGACATGATGAACTGTCTATTCTATCGACCTTCTACCCTCCCAAATAGCTACACTCCCAACCATCTCTTCTCACAACTATCTCGTCTTTGACCATCTATTCTTCAAACTATCTACTTTTCCTCCTGTCTACACGTCAGTCCATCTTCTCTTTCATTGGACCACTATTTCCAATCGTTCCTACTCTGTGTCCTACTACGTGTGTCCTCCTACTTGTGTGTGTCCTCCTACTGTATGTGCCCTCCTATTTTGTGTGTCCAAAATACATTGCATGATATTTTCATTAATTCGACAAGAGTCACGAATGTAAATAAAGCGTAAAAAGGTTGTTGTTTTTTTTTTTTTTTGTGGTTTTTTTTTTTTTGAGAGAAAGAAATTTTTTTATTAAAATTTTGGGACACACTCTCCAGAATTTTAACTAAAATTAAACAATTATCAGCTGTGTCGTTGATGAGCATCGTCCTATAAGGGCATTGCTAATATGTGGATTAAACTGCAGTCGGCTTCATTACTTCAAATGACCTAATATTTTATGACCTAATATTTTATGACCTAATATTTTATGATCTAATATTTTTTCCGGGGTGTGGCGGAGGGGGTGCGGGAGGGAGAAACAAAAAAAAAATGTTTTCTTTCATTGACTTCCATCAAAATCTTTGAGAACCGCTGGTCTACACTTATATCACTTCCAATGTTTCATGTCAAGGGCCTTATCTTTTTTATACAGAACAACAAAGGGAGTAACAAATAATCGAAGCACCGAGAACACAACCTACAAAATGTAATCTATGAGAACTCAACCTACAGAGTATAATCTGTGAGAACCCAACCTACAGAGTGTTATCTAGGAGAACCCAACCTACAGAGTGTTATCTATGAGAACCCAACCTACAGAGTATAATCTATGAGAACCCAACCTACAGAGCATAATCTGTGAGAACCCAACCTACAGAGTGTTATCTAGGAGAACCCAACCTACAGAGTGTAATCTGTGAGGGACTACTTATTCCCAACCTACATCTCATCTCAGAATGACGTTACGCCTGCTCATCTTCAACTCGAACCAGGTGAGTCATTAAGTAGGGACACTTCTCGTGACTCGTTTGGCCACCTCATTTACATCATGCCCACCTGAAGACACACTGACACTCCTCTGGGACCACACATTCACATTTTTTTTTACCTGACTTTACACATTGACGTTCCTTGTTGTGACACAAGGCTTCTAGCGACGTCATATCATACCACGCTCGCCAACAGCTTCCCGGAGTCAATCATGGCTGCCGGAAATATAAACACGGCGTTCTCGCCTTAATTAACTCTGTGGACAGACTGACAGGTAGGCGCATGAGCAGAGAGACCGCCGGGCGAACAGACTGACAGGTTTGAGCAGAGAGACCGCCGGGCGAACAGACTGACAGGTAGGCGCATGAGCAGAGAGACCGCCGGGCGAACAGACTGACAGGTAGGCGCATGAGCAGAGAGACGGACGGGCGGACAGACTGACAGGTAGGTGGATGAGCAGAGAGACGGACGGGCGGACAGACTGACAGGTAGGCAGATACGCAGAGAAACCGCCGGGCGGACAGAGAAACAGACAAAAAAGGGCGGCGTTGTGTTTGTAAATACGCATTGATTATTCGTATCCGGAAGTTAGTTGAATTCTGGGATGCAACTTTTCCTGTTTACGACTATTCCAATGAAGATCATATCCGGGTACGGTTTGTTATGGACCTGAGTGTTACTGAAACTGGCAACACGAGGAAATAAAAGCCCCCGGTTGAGGGGGGAGGGGAATAGAGGAGGATGGACGGCGTTGGAGGGAGGGGGTGGGACTTGGAGGGAGGGGGTTGGGACTTGGAGGGAGGAATGAACTTGGAGGGAGGGGTGGGACTTGGAGGGAGGCGGGAGGGAAGGAGGGAGATGTAGGGGAGGAATGAGAGGAATGGAGGAGGGAAGGGGAAGCTTGTTAGATATTTGTGGGCGTAGTTGATAGACATGCGTAGGCGTGGTTGGGAGACATTTGTAGGCGTGGTTGGGAGACATTTGTAGGCGTGGTTGAGAGACATTTCTAGGCGTGGTTGGGAGACATTTGTAGGCGTGGTTGAGCGACATTTCTAGGCGTGGTTGGGAGACTTGTGTAGGCGTGTGTGGTTGACGTTTGTAGGCGTGGTTGGGTGACATTTGTGGGCGTGGTTGGGAGACATTTGTAGGCGTGGTTGGGAGACATTTGTAGGCGTGGTTGGGAGACATTTGTAGGCGTGGTTGGGAGACATTTGTAGGCGTGGTTGGGAGACATTTGTAGGCGTGGTTGGGAGACATTTGTAGGCGTGGTTGAGAGACATTTGTAGGCGTGGTTGGGAGACATTTGTAGGCGTGGTTGGGAGACATTTGTAGGCGTGGTTGGGAGACATTTTGGGAGACATTTGTAGGCGTGGTTGGGAGACATTTGTAGGCGTGGTTGAGAGACATTTGTAGGCGTGGTTGGGAGACATTTGTAGGCGTGGTTGGGAGACATTTGTAGGCGTGGTTGGGAGACATTTCTAGGCGTGGTTGGGAGACATTTGTAGGCGTGGTTGGGAGACACATGTTATATGTAAAGGTGTATGTGGTGGAATATTTATAAAAAGGGTGAGTCAGTAGTGTGTGTATAAAAGTGTTGGGGGGGAGGGGGCTGTATAAACCATGTGGGTGTGGTTTGTATTGAAAGGGGTGTGTGGGTGGTTGCCAAAAGTCTAGACGTGGTATTTGGCGTGGGCGACGTGTGTACACTTAAGATCTGGTGTGGTTGGTCTCACTATTTTGGGGTGGTTGGTTCAGAGGCGTAAAAAGTGGGGGGGGGGGTCCCCGGGAGGAACTTTTTCTTGATATGGACGGGTGACATTTTTGAATGTACTAAAAATCTTTTCGTGAAAGGGGGGACATCATAATTCTTGGCATACCCCAGGTGGCACTAACCCTAGCAACGTCACTGGGTAGGTTCACAAGTGCGGCCATCTTTTGTTTGCTTATAAAAACGTCCTAGCGCGCATTGTTCACAGGAAAACCACATCTACGTCACTTCCTTCCAATCCTGCCCCATTGACCTTAATCACGGGACGACACCAAGTGTTCATCCACAGTTCGACGCCATCTTTTATGGAGATCGCGCCGGCCGCGCTGGCCATAAAACAAACGTCGCTATGACAACTAAGGGCGGTAACTTCAGCCCGGCTAGAGAGTAATCGTTCGTGTCCCATTGTTGATCGTTTCTCTGCGTGAAAACACGGCCATTGGCTCTGCGTCTAATGACGTAAGACACTGACTTCTTCTTGCCATCTTCAGATGATTTAGTTTATGTAAAATTTAACTAAACATAAAACTATGTAAACACTAAACTAAACATAAAATTCAGCAACATTTTACTAAATTTAAAATAATGTTATATTTTAATTAGCATAACAATAATAAATTTTTAACCGGAATACCTAGTTTAATAAAGGCCTGATACATAAAATTTAAGATTTCATATCAAGATTTGACATGCTTAACAATTATGTGACATTTCACCAGCCACCTGCCCATCTATCACTATCACTACATTCATGGAACGATGCTTGAACCTGAGACACATTTAAACAAAAAAATCTTGTCTAAATTTAATTACACTATCATGGCTAAACAAATCAAGGATTGACAGGTTTTGATATCGCTATAAGCCTATCTACAGATACCGGTATAACATGGCATGTTACCGGCAAAAAGCCCAAAACATTTGGTGGTAGAGGTTTGGTAGAGGTTTGGTAGAGGTTTGGTAGAGGTTTGGTAGAGGTTTGGTAGAGGTTTGGGTGCGGACCTCTTGGGACAATAACCAGGTTCGTAATGGGAAGAAAGAGGTCGCTGCCGTGGTTTGTCTTTGTAAACATGGATTGGGTCACATCGTCTGTTGATGTAAACATGGATTGGGCGACATCATTGGTCGATGTAAACATGGATTGGATGACATCATTGGTGGATGTAAACATGGAATTGATGACATCTTCATCATTGGTTGATGTAAACATGGACTTCATGACATCTTCGATCCATGTAAACCTGGATTGGGTGACATCATTGGTTGATGTAAACATGGATTGGGTGACTTCTTTGGTTGATGTAAACATGGATTGGGTGACATCATTGGTTGATGTAAACATGGATTGGGTGACATCATTGGTTGATGTAAACATGGATTTGATGACATCTTCGATCCAAGTAAACATGGATTTGATGACTTCTTTGGTTGATGTAAACATGGATTGGGCGACATATTTGGTGGATGTAAACATGGAGTGGGTGACATCATTGGTTGATGTAAACATGGATTGGGCGACATTTTTGATGGATGTAAACATGGACTTGATGACATCTTCGATCCATGTAAACATGGATTGGATGACATCATTGGTTGATGAAAACGTGGAATGGATGACATCATCGGTTAATGTAAACATGGAATGGATGACCCCATTAGTCGCTGCCTTAGGTTGTCTATGTAAACATGGATTGGATGACGATACCATTAATTGAAAGAATGGTGCATTTTTAAATCCTAACTTTTCTTTTGAGTGTTAAGGGAAAAAGATCGGACGGCTAATTGACCCACTTCCCGTCAATCTTTCGAGCTGAAACTTGGCACATTGTCTCGTTATCAATGACAGCAAATACTAACAAATTCTCAGCCCCGCTCCCAAAGACACCCACCAAAACTCTTTTTTTTTCCTGTTTTTTTTCAAGCGGAAGATGAAAGAAATATGACGACACTGATATCAAGATTGAAAAATTCCCGATAACTGCGCTAAATGAGATACTTTTTTTCCAAAAGTACGTTTGGTGTGTAATATTTTCTTTTGTTTTTCTGAACTAGCTGATGAAATAAATCTGCGATGTGAAAGCGGATGGGACATAAGGTTCAGTGGTTGTGTGTTCGCGGGGCTTGGGGGGGGGGGTGGGCGGCACTATTTGGAACACTTATAAATTACGTTCCGTTGCATGTTTTTTCAAGTTTTCAGCCCCCCCCCCCACCCTAGGATTGCTCTATTTTCCATTTTATAAAGGATTGATACGAAATACTTTGTTTTTAGGCGTCGTTTATTTTAATAAATATTTTATCACTCTTCCTAAAATAGCCCCTCTCAACTTTCTTGAATTGTGGGAAGGTCAATCAAACAGGGATTAGGAGGATACTCCGGACGATGAAAAGCAGATCATATCTAAATAAAACCTACACTGGTTACAAAAAAACAAAAAAAAACTTAGTTTCAACCTTGGTTTCCTCTCCCGAGATCCCAAAATCCCTGGATGCTGACACAGCTTTATGGAATAAAAGACTTTCAGGGAACATTTGCCATCCGCGGAACCCAGGTCACCTTAAGAATTCAATGTTCTTGTTTTTTAACATTTCAGAAAAGTCACAAAGTGTTACAGATTGTCACAAATTGTCACAGACCTGTAAAATCTAGTTAACTGCGTTGAATTACTAAGTGAGGTCACCTCCCATGGGCTGGAAGCCTGTGCTCTATTACAGCGGCTCTCAATCTGTTGGACGCGCACTCCTGTGGGCAGAGGTCGGACTGCTTGAAGGGTGCTCAAAACTTATATTGTTTATCGGTGATAAACCAACAAAAGTGCCTTTACGAGAAGCAAATTTAAGATATTTCAATATTAAGCGGTATATTAACTACAAATTTCATCCACAATAATATTTTACGAATGAATTAACAATGAAAACACCGTATTGTGGTATTAACAATGAGAACACCATAATGCTGTATTTAAAATGAGAACACCATAATGCTGTATTTACAATGAGAACACCATAATGCCGTATTAGCAATGAGAACACCACATTGCAGTATTTACAATGAGAACACCACAATGCTGTATTTACAATGAGAACACCACAATGCTGTATTTACAATGAGAACACCATAATGCTGTATTAGCAATGAGAACACCACATTGCTGTATTTACAATTAGAACACCATAGTGTTGCATTAACAATGTTAACACCACATTGCTGTATTTACAATGAGAACACCATAGTGCCGTATTAGCAATGTAAACACCACATTGCTGTATTTACAATGAGAACACCATAGTATTGCAAGAACAATGAGAACACCATAATGTTGCATTAACAATGAGAACACCATAGTGTTGCAAAAACAATGAGAACACCATAATGTTGCATTAACAATGAGAACACCATAGTGTTGCAACAACAATGAGAACACCATAATGTTGCATTAACAATGAGAACACCATAGTGTTGCAACAACAATGAGAACACCAACAATGAGAACACCATAATGTTGCATTAACAATGAGAACACCATAGTGTTGCAACAACAATGAGAACACCATAATGTTGCATTAACAATGAGAACACCATAGTGTTGCAACAACAATGAGAACACCGTATGTTTGTAAATTCCGATGTTCGTTTTTAACTTTTTTCGTTTTATGGCTAAATATTCTGCCTTGTATGCCACGCTTGTGTTTGAGATTCGTTTTACCGGCAGACAATTTTTTGTTAACTATTTAGCCGTTGTAGAACTATGAATCTGTTTATTACTTTAGGAATAATTATCGAAATGAGTTGGACGTTACATCTGTTTGTGTTAAAACACCCCCAAAAAAAACTAGGATCAATGAAACAAACTCATTGATCACATTGAACTAGTCATAATTTAAAGAGACATATTGCTTCAGACATATATTTATCCAAAGATGTTTGTGTGACAAACTAACTTGACATTACCTGTACACTGTGCAGTGGTTTTTTTTAATTTAAAAAAATCAACTTAGTAAGACATTATTAATAATAAACATATATAGAAACACTACGATAACCAATGATACCTGAACTAGTAGCAAGTGATCAACATTCATTTGTATTAATTTATATACATCAAACATTTACCAACTCTAAAAATGAAATCTTTTACATCTAAGCCCCATACCACTAAGCCCCCACACCACAAAGCCCCCACACCAATAAGCTCCACACCACTAAGCCCCCATACCACTAAGCCCCCATACCACTAAGCCCCATACCACTAAGCCCCCACACCACTAAGCCCCCACACCACTAAGCCCCCACACCACTAAGCTCCCACACCACAAAGCCCCCACACCAATAAGCCAAATATCACTTAAGCACCACACCACTGTGCCTCCACACCACGGTGCACACAAATCTGCCACGTACGCCAATGTCATCTCCTACACTCCGACATTACAAAGCCTACTAAACAACTCTTGACAATGTCATCTCCTACACTCCGACATTACTAAGCCCACTCAACAACTCTTGACAATGTCATCTCCTACACTCAGACATTACTAAGCCTACTCAACAACTCTTGACAATGTCATCTCCTAGACCCTTTCACACAAGTCTATTTCCACAACATACCCAGAGAGAAAGAAATACATGATTTTTTTTTAAAATAAAAATAAAGAAAATAAAGAAAAGAAGATATTCTCTGTGCGTTTGGCACAAATTGTTTAGCCACAACGAAGTAAAATGATTAACTTTGGCCCCAAGGGATTCCCATGTAACATTGCCCTTTCTTTATGGAAAAAACCAGCCTAGCGGCCGACCATGGACATTCAGAGGCCATCTCCAGAGCTAAAGAAAGAAATGCCTGGGTGTGTTGCGCGACGCAAAGCGGGCTTTCAGAATGTTTAGTTTAGGTTTAGATGAGAGGATTTCTGGGGGATGGGATGGTGAGGAAGAGGATCGGTTTTGTTTAGCCAGGATTTCTGGGTGATGGCGACTAATGGCATTGTGAGAAAGAAAGAAGCCGCGCATTGTCTGAGGTAGCAGTTTGGTCGAGGTAGCAGTTTGGCTGAGGTAACAGTTTGACTGAGGTAGCAGTTTGGATGAGGTAGCAATTTGACTGAGGCATCAGTTTGACTGAGGTAGCTGTGTGGCTGAGGTAGCAGTATGGCTGAGGTAGCAGTTTCGATGAGGTAGCAGTTTGGCTGAAGTGGTTGATAAAATAATAGAAAGGGCAAGTAGACCGGTATGAACCTTGGGGGGAACCTTGGTATGTACCATAGTTTAAGAAACGCTGGGTCACTAAACCCTATCGCCGTGGTCCCTTTGATCGTCTTTCTCCAGTTAATCAAACGGATCCCCTTCGCTTGTCTCCCCATGACACGTCTATCCGCTAGAACATCCTTAGATCAGTTTGTGCATTGCTTTTTCTTTTTTTGTACATTGCAAAGAATATAGGCTACGTTGAAAAAGCGCCATTCATATATGTCACCTAGGCGAGTTCTGCAACAAACTGGCGCTATCTTCTCTGTCAGTAAGGGACTCACCCAGGCTTTGGTTTACTAGACGCAATGCATTGTTTTCAACCCGAAAGGTGCCCCAAGCCTCCTTCAACCAACATGTTACCTCAATAGTGCAACAATCAAGGCGCCTTAAATACCCCAAAAAGGTGCACTATTTTCCCAATAACGGTGCCCTAATTGTCCAATAACGTTGCTTTAAATGCCCATCAACCAACATGGTGCCTTAAAAGTTCATCAACCCGCATGGTGCTTAAATGCACTTCAACCAAAGTGGTGCCCTAAATGCCCATCAACCAACATGGTGACCTAAAAGTTCATCAACCTAAATGGTGCCTTAAATGCCCATCAACCCAACATGATGCCCTAAAAGTTCATCAACCAAGTGGTCAATATAATTTATGAATTATTCCTCTTTTTATTGACACAGATCTTTTATTTTTAATTCTTCTTTGTTTAGTTTTTCTCTCTCTGCTCATGAAACATATGCTTTCAAAAAAAATATGTAAATTTTCCTGGCGGCTGGTATGAGCGAGGTAAAAAAAAAAAAAAAGATATGACCAGCTAATTATTGACCTGTGCATATGTTCAATATCCGTCACCATGGCAACGTTGAAGCCGCATGCTGTTTCCAATAATCTCTGAATCATTTTTTTTGTGTTCGTTTCTTATTTTACCCTGGACAGCGAGCAGACAAAGATTGCGACTCTGTAGTTCATGGATATTTCCTGTACACATCTGCACACATGGATGATTGTATCTCCAACAAATGTCTCATTGAGAAACGTTTCACCAACACAATGTCTCACCAAAAAGATTCTCTCGCCCAACACATGCCTCACCAATAAATGTCTCACTCAAGAAATGTCTCACCCAAGAAATGTCTCACCCAAGAAATGTCTCACCCAAGAAATGTCTCACCCAAAAAATGTCTCACCCAAGAAATGTCTCTCAATGCATTTCACCGGCCTCCGTCTCACTACTCCGCCGTAATGTCGTCAGCTATACAAATAAAATTGAAAGAAAATGGCGTCTATATTTTCTGACGACCGGAGTAGCCAACAAATACATTCTAGCGACTCCGACTATGGATAAACCGCGCGGGACTCTTCGCATCGAGATCAAGCGTTGAGTGGGGAAAAACGCCTTTATCGGCAATGTGTCTTCTAACGCAGTGCTTCTCAATCTTTCAAATCTGATGGCCCGGCAGCATTTATTAATATAGTAGCAAGGCCCTGTCCCCGATTGTTGGATTATTTTAACATTTTATTTGTTTTTAATTTTTTAAAAATGGTCATTTAGCAGACAGCCAATTATGAGCTAGACGACAAGTACCTGTACGCAGGCCCACGGTTTGAGAAGCACTGCTCTAACGGTACTTTGGAGTGATCTGATCTCGTCTGCTTGTGACCTAATTCTTGGCCGGCCCGGAGAAGTTGGATTATTGATTGTATTTTCCCATTTAGATATTTACTCCCTCTCTGTGCCTCAAAGTCAACTGTCCCTGTTGGGTTGGGGATCTCACTCTGCTCGGCAAGAACCCCACTGGGGATGTTGGCTAAGAGTGCAGAAACGAAGATGATTTGAGCCAGGCATGGACTGGTTGTCTCTTGGGCAAAAAAACAAACTATTAAGAAACCAGCTAATATTTCAAGACAGTCCAAGCTAAGATGTTAAGACAGTCCAAGCTAAGATGTTAAGACAGTCCAAGCTCATATGTTAAGACAGTCCAAGCTCAGATGTTAAGACAGTCCAAGCTAAGATGTTAAGAGAGTCCAAGCTAAGGTGATAAGACAGTCCAAGCTCATATGTTAAGACAGTCCAAGCTCAGATGGTAAGACAGTCCAAGCTAAGATGTTAAGACAGTCCAGGCAAAGATGCCAAGATGTTAAGACAGTCTAAGCCAAGATGTTAAGACATTCCAAGCTACGATGTTAAGATAGTCCAAGATAAGATTTTAAGACAGTCGAAGCTCTGATGTTAAGACACTCCAAGCTAAGATTTTAAGACAGTCCAAGTCAAGTTTTTAAATGATATCTACATTTTGTTCCGCTGTTGATCATGGGTCCTAAAATATAACAAGGACCTTATTATACAATAAGGCCCTATAATATAACAGGGCCCTATAAAATAACAAGGGCCCTATAATATAACAAGGGCTTTATAATATTACAAGGGCCCTATAATATAACATGAGCCTTATCATACTACAAGGGCCCTATAATATAACAGGGGCCTTATAACATTACAAGGGTCTTGTAATTGAACAAGGGTCTTATAATATAACAAGGGCCTTATAATATTACACAGGCCCTATAATATAACAAGAGCCTTATAATATAACAAGGGCGTTTTAATATAACAAGAGCCCTATAATATAATAGTGACCTTATAATATAACAATAGCCCTATAATATAACAAGAGCCCTATAATATAATAGTGGCCTTATAATATAACAATAGCCCTATAATATAACAAGAGCCCTATAATATAACAAGGGCCCTATAATATAACAAGGGCTCTATAATATAACAAGGGCTCTATGATATAACAAGGGTACTATAAAATAACATAGGTACTATATTATAACAAGGGTCTTGTAATATAACAAGGGCGTTATTTATTTATTTAGGCATTTTTATATAGCGTTTACCTTAAAGCTCTAAGCGCTTTACAATTATTAAAAACATGTAAACTAACTAAAATAAAAATGAGACATTAGGATAGTAACTACTATACTATAGAAACAATTAAAATGGCTATAAAACGAGGACACTTTGGCACGTTTTGGCCTATATTACAGGATTAACCCGAGACAGAAAATGAGGCAGGGCAAGGAGGGTGCATCACAGTTCATAGGCGGACCTAAACAGATGAGTTTTAAGGGACTTTTTAAAAGTGGACAAGGTTTCACAATAACGGATATGGAAGGGGAGCTGGTTCCAGAACCGTGGGCCCATGGAAGTAGAAGGAGCGTTATAATATAACAAGAGCCCTATAATATAATAGTGGCCTTATAATATAACAGGGGCCTTATAATATTACAAGGGTCTTATAATATTACAAGGGTCTTGTAATTGAACAAGGGTCTTATAATATAACAAGGGCCTTATAATATTACAAGGGCCCTATAATATAACAAGGGCTCTAATATAGCAGAGATACTAAGGTATAACAAGGGTTTTATAATTACAAAAGCCCTATAATATAACGAGGTCTCTATAATATAATAAGGGCTATATAATATAACAGATGTACTATAGTATAACAAATGAACTGTAACGTTGTTTGTTCACACCAAGATGACCCAGTGCATCTTCAGGCGGTGAGTACGCGGGTGGCTTTTAACTCCCATTTGTGCTTGGAGAGTTTTCCCGCACGTAAGTCCCATTTTTGTTTTTTCGTGATATTTGAGGCAAGTATTCCTTGCTGTTCACTTTCTCGGGCCATAGGCGGCACCGTTTACTCTCTGAATGGCGTACTCTAATAGTGAGTCTTGCCTCGCCAGGTTCTACCATCCACAGCAGGTGGTACCCACGAGATCAGGTCGATGGGCGTGTATTTGAGGACCGCCATAATGTAACGGGGGGGGGGGGGCTTTTGGTATGACAAGGGGTCCCACATTAAAACATAAATATTTTTTTTAAATAAAATATTCCCATCTACTATAGAGCTTCCCATCTACTGAGCTTCCCATCTACTAAAGCACTTCCCATCTACTATAGAACTTCCGATCTACTATAGAACTTCCCATCTACTATAGAGCTTCCCATCTAGATTAATAAGACACGAACAAATTGTGTCAATAGAACAATATGAGTTACGCTTTAATAATAAGTATACATTATACACAATTAAACGTTTCGGCCCATGCCTTCTTCTATACAAACAAACAAAACACATTTAAATAAGTAAGTGGTTTTAGCGCCCTCTTCTATATTTGTTCTGTTTTAGGTAGGATATGTATATTGATATTTTCTGTCTCGGGTTAATCCTGTAATATAGGCCAAAACGTGCCAAAGTGTCCTCGTTTTATAGCCATTTTAATTGTTTCTATAGTATAGTAGTTACTATCCTAATGTCTCATTTTTATTTAAGTTAGTTTACATGTTTTTAATAATTGTAAAGCGCTTAGACCTTTAAGGTAAGCGCTATATAAAAATGCCTAAATAAATAAATAAATAAATATTATGTAAATTTAATTTATACTTATTTCAATGTGTTTTGTTTGTTTGTACTGATAAAGGCAAGTGCCGAAACGTTTAATTGTATATAATGTATAATTATTATTAAATCGTAACTCATATTGTTCTATTGACACAATTTGTTCGTGTCTTATTAATCTATTTTAAAGCTTTATCGCAGTCCAACACTTTTTATAATTAGTTAGCTTCCCATCTACTAAAGAACTTCCCATCTACTATAGAACTGCCCCTTCTACTAAAGAACTTCCCCTTCTACTATAGAACTTCCCCTTCTACTATAGAACTTCCCCTTCTACTAAAGAACTTCCCCTTCTACTATAGAACTTCCCCTTCTACTATAGAACTTCCCCTTCTACTATAGAACTTCCCATCTACTATAGAACTTCCCATCTACTATAGAACTTCCCATCTACTAAAGAACTTCCAATCTACTAAAGAACTTCCCATCTACTATAGAACTTCCCATCTACTAAAGAACTTCCCATCTACTAAAGAACTTCCCATCTACTATAGAACGTCCCATCTACTATAGAACTTCCCATCTACTATAGAACTTCCCATCTACTATAGAACTTCCCATCTACTAAAGAACTTCCCATCTACTAAAGAACTTCCCATCTACTATAGAACTTCCCATCTATTAAAGAACTTCCCATCTACTAAAGAGCTCCCCATCTACTATAGAACTTCCCATCTACTATAGAACTTCCCATCTACTAAAGAACTTCCCATCTACTATAGAACTTCCCATCTACTAAAGAACTTCCCATCTACTAAAGAAATTCCCATCTACTAAAGAACTTCCCATCTACTATAGTACTTCCCGTCTACTATAGAACTTCCCATCTACTATAGAACTTCCCATCTACTAAAATCAATTGACAAAACATGAACTCAAGTAACGCCCATTAAAAAATCTCAATTTTCGCTACACCCCTCCCTCCACCCCCCCCCCCCCCCCCAATTTTTAAACCGAATATTTTTAACACCATACTTAAATTGAGACGATTTCATTTTTCGACAATAAAATATTAAACTCCAAACGCAGTTGCGTTATTTCAAACAAAATAAACACTTAGCGTAATTATCGGGGATTATATTAGTCGCTTTGGTGAACTCATTATCGAACCATACTTTCTTTCAATCATATAGAATTAGTTGTAATATACTCTCACTACCAAATACGTTGAATAGGAAGCAGCCAGAAACGGAAGCAATCTACGAGTTGCACCACAATCGTAATATAGGTCTATATATAAGAGATAACATCAATATTTTCAACAAAAATTGTAAATCTTTAATGTACTCTATACTTCATCAGTGGTGACCAGGTTACCCGAGCCCCCCACTCTTGGATCCGCTCTTGCATGTCTCGATGTCCCCCTTGTAGAAATAACTGTGATCGTTTGGTCGAGAGTGGTCGTGAACAGCGGCTCTAAGAACTCGTGGGTCGGGATGTCGAGTCAGTCGAGGGGGAATCGAGGAGTCTGAGGAAGATTATGAAGTGCAGTTCTCGGAAGGGTCAAGGACGACAATACACGAGCGGCTATAGGCGTCTCAGATTCTTGCATTCTATTTTTATCCTCGCCAATGACGCCATTTCCGCTTTTTTTATTATATTTGTTGAAAAAAACACACACAACACATGTGTGTACTGTTGACACCGTTTACAAAGGAGAAAGTCAATTCAAGAACTTAATATATTACAATTTTATAATCTAAAATAAATAATGTCATTTAGGTGGCACAGCATAGGTTAGTGCCATCCGGGACCGGTCAAGACTGTTGCACCTCCACCCCGCTTTCCACGCACACAACTCTGCACTTTCCCAAAAAATGCCACCCCTCCAACAAAGGAAAAAAGCACCACCTGGGGCGGACCGCCCTCTCCGCACCCCATTGCTACGCCACCGCGTCTATCAGAGACTCACAATTCTGTAGTTTGGTCAGTTCTATATCGTAGGTCAGATCAAAGATTTCAATGTTAACAATATAAGTTCTTAACAACAGATGTGCGTCTTGAACGTGTGCAACATCTCCAGTAGATTTACACATTTCAACGTGTGCAAACTATCCAGTAGATTTACACATGTCAACGTGTGCAAACTATCCAGTAGATTTACACATGTCAACGTGTGCAAACTATCCAGTAGATTTACACATGTCAGCTTGTGCAACATGTCCAGTAGATTTACGGATGTCACCTTGTGCAACAGGCCCAGTATATGTGCATGGAAATACAGCTGCTGGTGGAGCCCCCAACACGTTTCATCAGGCGTGAGGTGATGGCATAAGTAGCTTTTATGAAGACGTCCAAGTTTTCTTGAAATGCTTTCACTTCTGAATCAATATCCTAGATGAGCTTTTCCCTTCCCTTGGAGTTATACATTGAAGCTGTTGAGTAGCATTGCTGCATCTGCCAGAAGGGCCAGGCGCCATGTCCAGTCTTCATCTTCGAGCATTCTTTGTTTGTTTTCATTAGTTTGTTCTTGCTGTTGTTTCGTTCTCTTTAAAGCAGAAAAGCGGAGACCGTTGGAAATGAGTCATAAGGGCGTTTCAAGACTCGCCACCGGCTCAGCCAGCGGACTTTTGTGTGGTACAGTATAGCTTCATAGGCAACATTTAGCTCAGCCAGCCGACGTCTGTGCGGTAAAG
Source organism: Lymnaea stagnalis (assembly GCA_964033795.1). Taxonomy (NCBI): domain Eukaryota; kingdom Metazoa; phylum Mollusca; class Gastropoda; family Lymnaeidae; genus Lymnaea; species Lymnaea stagnalis. Next base: position 330,788 of record CAXITT010000120.1, read on the forward strand.
TATAGCTTCATAGGCAAAATCGGCTTAGACAAGAATTGCCGAAACTATATAAAGTTTTATCCACGAGTTCTAATGAAATTAATACAAGATACATCTATTTTCATGAGATTGTGCTACTTTAGTGATATGCATTGTTATGGGATGTAAGTGGATTAATTGGACACGAACAGTTTGTGTCAATATAACAATATATGTTAAGCTTTAATAATAATGTTACATAATACATAAGTAGACGTTTCGACACATGCCTTCAACAGTACAACAATAAAACATTGAAATAAGTATACATTAAAGCTACATATCATATTTATAGACATATATCCTACCTAAAAAGGGGAGAAAAATAGAAATGGGTGCAAAAAAAATCAGACAGAAACAAAGTTAAGAAGAATGGAAAGGAAGTGACTTGGAGTAAAAGGTAAAAAAACCAAACAGGAAAAAGACATGGCATATTGTGGATTTGGTTTATCCCGTATGGAGTCAAAGTACCAAATCTTGTAATCAATTCATTCTCCATATAGATCCCATCCGATGTGTTACTATTTTACAGTATACCAGTATAACAGTAATGTCTAACATTCCAGCATGGTTAGTGCTATTGAAATGTTTGGAGACCGGACAGAGAGCCTGTTTATTTATGTTATAGAGTGTTCTCTAAACCACTCTCCAATGCGACGACCTGTCTCTCATACGTATAATTTACCGCACTTTTTACAAATGACGTTGTATATCACGTTGCCATTTGTGCAGGTAAAGGCATCTTTTCTTCTGAATATTTCTAGAGGGAAAGGGATCTTATCAACTTCAATCACGTAGGAACCTAAGTTACAATGGCTAAGATTGCACCCTTTGGTGCCTTTATGTGCTTTAATAGCAGGGAGGTGGCTTCTAACAAGTATGTCCTTAAGGCTCTTGTCCTTCTGGAAAGCGAAAAGAGGAGGTTTTCTAAAAATCTCATTGGTGACAGGGTCTGCCATAAGAATGGAGCGGTTTTTCAGGACCGGATGTAAGTGTATGGTTAAATTCCTTGGTCTTAGGATAGTAATTGGCAGATTAGTTAAGCAGGTGAGAAAGACAGTTTAAATAGACAGGTCGGATAGACAGGTTAGATAGGCAGATTAGAAAGACAGGTGAGATAGACAGGTTAGATAGGTAGATTAGAAAGACAGGTGAGATAGACAGGTTAGATAGGTAGATTAGATCGAAAGATTAGAGAGGCAGGTTAGTTTGCAGCTAGTTATTATCTATTTGAAGTGCTTCATAAAGTTCATACATCAGCCATATTCATTTATTTCATACATCAGCCATAGTCATTTAGTTAAAACATCAGCCATATTCCTTTAGTTAATGCATCAGCCGTATTCATTTAGTTAATACATCAGCCATATTCATTCATTCAGGATTCTGTTTTTTTATAACTTCAAGGTTATGATTAGTTAGCTTAGATTAGTTAGTTCAGATTAGTTAGTTCAGATTAGTTATTTTAGATTAGTTAGTTTATATTAGTAAGTTTAGATTAGTTAGTTTCGATTAGCTAGTTTAGATGAGTTAGCTAAGATTAGTTAGTTCAGATTAGTTAGTTTAGATTAGTTAGTTTAGATTAGTTAGTTTCGATTAGCTAGTTTAGATGAGTTAGTTCTGATTAGTTAGTTTCCATTAATTAGTTTAGATTAATTAGTTTAGATTAGTTAGTTCAGATTAGTTAGTTCATATTAGTTAGTTTAGATTGGTAAGTTCAAATTAGTTAGTTTAACATTAGTTATAGTTTTAGATTAGCTTGTTACTTTAGATTAGTTACATTAGATTGGGTAGTTTAGATTGGGTAGTTTAGATTGGGTAGTTTAGATTGGGTAGTTTAGATTGGGTAGTTTAGATCGGGTAGTTTAGATTGGGTAGTTTAGATTAGGTAGTTTAGATTGGGTAGTTTAGATTGGGTAGTTTAGATTGGGTAGTTTAGATTAGTTAGTTTAGATTGGGTAGTTTAGATTAGCAAGTTTATATTAGATAATATAAATTAGTTAGTTTAGATTAGTTAGTTTAGATTAGCAAGTTTATATTAGATAATTGAAATTAGTTAGTTTAGATTAGTTAGTTTAGATTAGTTTGTTATGTATAACGTTTTACACGATTTCCCCGTGCTTGAATTTTGTTTGACCCAAATTAGATCCCTAGCAGACGTTTGCGGTTGTTGTGGGCGTGGCCTATTCGTTTAATGTATCTTGTTGACTACCGCCTTTCCAATTAAACCTTGTCAGACTGCCTCCTAGTATTTTGTAGAATGATTGCGATTGTTCTAGAAATGTAAACAAATGCTGAGTAGCTTCTGGGAGGCAGGGCTTACGCGTCGGTAGACCCACCTATATAAGGGATTGACAGATCGGGAGATTCAGACGGAGATTTCGATAGGTTTTATTAACTTCACGAGACGTGTATTGTTCTTTGTGTTCTTATATTTGTTAATTTTGCATTTCATCATTGGCACATTATTCTAACTGTGTTAACTGTGTACCGGTACAAGATCTACCATACTGTAAGTTAATGATTTGTAATGAAATTTCTTTTGTTTTGTAATTACATTAATACTTATTAAATCTTATTAATTGTAACTAGAAACTGTTTTGGGTGTCGTATCTTTAATATTGTTGACTCTACGGTATCGTCCTTTGTTAGGCACTGTTTACAACAAGCCAATTAAAATTAAATAGGAGATTAATTTCTCATATTAGAAGCCAGTGCGTAACTAGTTAGTTTAGATTAGTTAGTTTAGATTAGTTAGTTTAGATTAGTTAGTTTAGATTAGTTAGTTTAGATTAGTTAGTTTAGATTAGATAGTTTAGATTAATTAGTTTAGATTAGTTAGTTTAGATTAATTAGTTTAGATTAGTTAGTTTAGATTAATTATTTTAGATTAGTTAGTTTAGATTAATTAGTTTAGATTAGATAGTTTAGATTAATTAGTTTAGATTAGTTAGTTTAGATTAATTATTTTAGATTAGTTAGTTTAGATTAATTATTTTAGATTAGTTAGTTTAGATTAATTAGTTTAGATTAGTTAGTTTAGATTAATTAGTTTAGATTAGTTAGTTTAGATTAATTAGTTTAGATTAGTTAGTTTAGATTAATTATTTTAGATTAGTTAGTTTAGATTAATTAGTTTAGATTAGTAAGTTAAGATTAGTTAGTTTCGATTAGTTATTTTCAGAGGCGTAGCGAGGGGGGGGTGTTGGGGGGACAGATGTCCCCGGGTGCAAGCTAGTTAGGGCGCCAAAATGTGCTTTGATATTATATTATTGGTAAAATTAATGGGTTTGATGGTTGAAAAAAGAAAAGGGGGCGCTTTAAAATGCAGACCTGGTTACCCTCAATATCATCACAAAATGGTTTAAAAACATTATCTTAGTTGTAAAATAGTAAACCTGCATACCCATACCATACCCATACAATTGAAATGATACCCATCCAAGAGATGAGCAACAGGTCTACCATACCCATACAATTAATTGAAATGATACCCATCCAAGAGATTAGCGCGGGGAATATTCTATGAAACACCGCTTTGTCAAGAATACTTTAAATAACTTGACCGGTTGGGGGGAGGGGCGCTACAACTTGGCTGACGTCAGCTGGTCACTTCATCATGTATCCCGTTTTTTTAAGGGTTTAAGAGAACCCCCCCCCCCCCCC
>CAXITT010000120.1:334569-346079 GCA_964033795.1 Lymnaea stagnalis
TTCCCCCCCCCCCCCCCCCCAAATGACTTCTCCCGCGCCCTGACTGACGCATGCTTGGTAACCAAGAATCACAAAAGCCATTGCTCTCAACAAGACACACAACCCACTCTAAATTACATCTACCGATATTAGAAGTTTCAGTCAATCAAACTTTAACACGAATACTGATGGCATCAAATTGGTAGTGAATTTAGCCTGTCATAATTTTGTTTTTACAAATAGTAGCTAAAAATCCCACAGAAAGGAACTGGCAGCATGTAATGCATGATCTTCCACATTGAAGACTTATTAAGTTATTGCCAGCTATTAGTCCTATTTTTAGACAACCCTATTATACAAAGGTTTATTGCAGTGTTTCACAACGTCATGCGGCAATGCGAAAATCGTTGGGGGAAACAATAATTTAACCGAGCCCATCTTTAGGTAATGAACGAATGTCCTTACTGTTTCTCTCTCTATATATAAAGAGGATTAGACAGTGGATTTTTTTTTTTAAAGTTAATCAAAATTATTGTTTTTCTTTCATTGTATTACAAACAAATTTTACTTTGTTTAAGTTTAATGCTGAAACATTGAATTTCTTGACCTTACCAGAGCGAAACATTGTTTGGAGAGACACGTGTATCAGGACAGGGAAACACTGGTGTATTTAGGACAGGAAAATATTTGGACCCACGTTGAATCCATATATGTGAATAATTGTTCATTCAATGTAATTAGGCTTCTGTTTACGTTTGTGTAACCAGATTTCCTCATCTAGCAATCACCGTTGAGCCCAATGAATATACCCTTTTATTGTAATATAGAAAATATTAGAAAAGAAGTGCATTCCATTAACTGCCTTCTTTTGTTTTAATTAGCTGTTTGAAGTGCTTGCTGGTTTTGTGGGTTAAAACAATGTTTGCAGAATCATACACCAAAATCTTTTTTTAAGTACTTGCTTTTTTAAAAAAATATTTGTCATACTTTTTGTTATTAAAATCGCAGCGTAATTTTATTTGTGAAAACATTAAAGACCCAAAAATCCTATATCCAACACAATCTTATTTAGAGGGCAAATCAATAGCTGTGGTTGGGGGTAGGGTAGGGTGACCAAAAGTCCCGTAAAAACGGGATTGTCCCATTTTTTCCACGATCGTACCCATAGTCCCGAAAAAGTCTCTTGGGACGCCTAAATTTCCCGTTTTTTTTTTTAACCAAACACATTATCTAATCACTAAGAAGTAGCGAAAGACACGAGACTTGAAGCCGCAAAGGGAAGGGGGAGGGGAGCATGTAGCTGTGCAGAACAATTTTGATTCCACTAACGCTACGTGTAATGTGTTACTATTATGTGTGATCCCTGCAGGCCTGTTCGCGTCAGAGTGACATGTGTTTGTTTTGGGTGTTGAACTTTATTCTTTAATTTTATATTATCTTCTCATGTAGACAATAATTATGCCCAAGCGACAATGTAAGTTTATGGAGGAGTGTTCCAGAGGGTATCCACACCCCCACCCCCCACCCCGCAGAAAAAAACCGTCCTTGAAAGCGTCCCGTTTTTTCCAAATCATTATCTGCTCACCCTAGGACGGCGGGGGGGGGGGGGGGGAGGGGGGGGGACTGTATCAAACTCACAGACGATCGTCTCAGACGGCGACGCCAATCGTACAGCTGTTGATTCCGAGTGTCATCCGTGGTAGCTTGTCGCGCACCTGTTCTCCAAGGACACCCCGCACCCCACCCCCACCTCCCCCCGCCCCCCTTGTGATAGGGTTGCAGAGACTGGACAGGGGAGATAATTATCACAAAATAACAAGGGATGGGGTATGTGCATGGGGAGAGGGGTGGTCTACAAATTAAATTGTTTATTTATTAAAAGTGTCAAAAGTGTCAAAAAAAGTTTGACACTTGAGGCAGCAGGTGTTACTGACTTTCCCATTTGGTGACCCTAACGAGCTTAGACTCTATAACACAGTGCAGTGGTCACCAAACTTTTTACCGCCGCGGACCGGTCAACGTTTGATAATTTTACCGCGGCCCACTGAGGGGTTGGGGATGTTTATTGTTTATATTTTGGATTGTTTGTATTGATAATTTGGTTCCCGCTGTGACTGCCCTCTTTGCCCCCTTCTCATGGCCCTGCCTGAGGGCACCCAGAGCGACGCATAATATGGGGACCACTGGGCTGGCCAAATTGTCGGCTGCATAAACACGCGATTCATTTATTTTTTTTTTTAATTATCCTGTGACGTCACAATTACCCATAAAATTGATGTCTTTGGTTTTTTTTTAATAGGGATGGGGACTAAAAGCTCCTTGGGCTACAAGTTTGGGGGGTGGGGAGTGTCCCAAAAGAAATCAAACACAACAACACCATCCCCCACACCACCACCATCCCCCATCCCCCCACCATCCCCGCCGGTATGGATCCGGTTCCTGGGAGCCTTTGTGTCCGTACGTCCATACTTATCAACTAGTAAATCTGGCAAGCTTATAAAATGGAAACACCCTCCCCCACACCCCCACCATCCCCCCTCCCCCCCCCCCATCCCCGCCGGTATGGATCCGGTTCCTGGGAGCCTTTGTGTCCGTACGTCCATACTTATCAACTAGTAAATCTGGCAAGCTTATAAAATGGAAATAATTTAATGTTTCCTGGGCGGCCCGGTACCATTTGATCAACTGACCGGTACCATTTGATCAACGGACGGGTACCCTTTGATCAACTGACCGGTACCATTTGATCAACTGACCGGTACCATTTGATCAACTGACCGGTACCATTTGATCAACGGACCGGTACCATTTGATCAACGGACGGGTACCCTTTGATCAACGGACCGGTACCATTTGATCAACTGGCCGGTACCATTTGATCAACGGACGGGTACCCTTTGATCAACGGACCGGTACCGATCAGCATTAAAAAAAATGTATTTAAATAAGAATTAAATACAGGGTAAAAAATTGGGGCATCTTTTTAAAAAAAGCAACAACTTACCAAGTAAATTGAGATTTATTTCTTTAAGAAAAGCTGTTATTAAAAATAATAATAATAGATATCCATTATGCCTATTTTCTGATAACTAACTGATGTCTGAATACGACCACAAACTGTAAATGTGTGAAAGGAAGAGAGGCATTAAGATCGTACAGCTGTTTTGTGCGTTTTATCAATTTCAAGGCCCTCTCAGATCCTATGAAATATGTGCTCTCCGCGGTCAGCCGCAAGAAATAGTTACCGGTATGTCATAAAATTAGGTCATACAAAGCAAATAAACTCGATTGCAGGGGAGGGGGGGGCATCTCTATAGCGTTTACCGGTACCAATTAAAGTTAATTTATCTACCCCCCCCCCTCCCCTCCCCTCTGTTGCACACGTTCTTTTTTTTTTATTTTAAATTTTTAACGAACACTTTTTCAAACTATTACGTCACAATGAGCTTTCCGGACACCCCAACCCTCCCACCCCCCCAACCCCTCAAACACTTTTTCAAACTATTACGTCACAATGAGCTTTCCGGACACCCCAACCCTCCCACCCCCCAAACCCCTCTTTCTAAAAAAAAACAAAACAACAACAACAAAAAACAAACAAAAAACCCCTGAAAAACAATAAAAATCTGTTTTTAGATCATGAAGTTACAGAATAGAAAAAGTGACACCACTCCGCCAGTTCAGACCAACAAAATAATTATGTAACTAAACTACTTGACATTCTTGGTGGCAGTCAAAGCAGATGAGGGGGGGGGGAATGGTGAAGTTGAGGGGGGGGTGTGAAGTTGTCGCTAGGGTGACTCGTCTAAATATTACAGTTGAGGCAGCTAGCTCAATAGATACATGGTTATTTTGATAGACTTTGACATTCCCACAAATCCCCCTCCCCCTGGCGTTCTCCTTATTCAAAAAACCGCACCTCCCCTCTCACTGCATACATAATATAACAAAGGATGGCTCCAACGTTAAAAATTTTTTTTTTTTAAAATTACAACCAATGGTTTTTCACGGTCTATTCGCTGCCAGATCTTTATTAGAAAGGACTCAAACTCCAACAATCAAAATCATATTACCCAAATACTTTTCACCCGACCTCTGAAAATCGTAGTTTTGGCGGGTCTCGGAGTACAATCATAAAAGGCATCTTTTTTCGTACGCCAAAATTGTAAGAGTTAACAGATCTGAAAATGGATCTGGTCGCCGGGAGCGAATTTTGTCCCCGGGCGCCAAACACCCTCGCTACGCCTATAGATAGTTTAGATTAGTTAGTTTAGATGAGTAAACTCTTGTCTGCTGAGAAAGGCTCTTGGCTGAAACTTTCTTCTTTTATTGTCATGTCTATTTCTTTTTGTTTCTTCTTTTATCCTGTCTGCTGAGGAAGGCTCTTGGCCGAAACGTTCTCCTTTTATTGTCCCGTCTTTCTATTTCAAGCTTCCACATAATTTGTACTCTATTTTCTTAACACATCTTGCACGCAGTCATTCATTTATTCTAACAGATCAAAATGGAGGAAAGACATGAAAGATATCGTGTGTTTTTTTCTAATCGTGTGACTTATATGGAATCGATATTTAATAATAAACTATTTGGAATCTTACTTTCAATAAGCATAAACATAAAATACATTACAATTTATGTTTCCTTATTTTCATTACATTGTAGTGACACGTGCGTTTATTCATAGTTATATAAACCTGATGTAGGCCTTCTGGGATAGCTTTAGAATTTTTTTTTTAAAAATGGTGAATTTCCATTTAAATCCTTGTGTTCACAATAAATGTGATATATTTGTATTTTATTTCAATTTAGAAATTAATAACGTTATTTCAAATTTCCGAAATTGCATATGTTGCCGAATTGCAGTGGTAGCCTGACTACTGTGGTTTCCTCACTCCAGTGGTTGCCTAACTCCAGTGGTTGCCTAACTCCAGTGGTTGCCTAACTCCAGTGGTTGCCTAACTCCAGTGGTTGCCTAACTCAAACGGTTGCCTAACTCTATTGGTTGCCTAACTCCCATGGGTTGCCAAACTCAAACGATTGCCTTCTTACGACAGATCGCGAAACGAAATTTGATTGGAGGGTTCGATTCCCATCTCAAATGCCACATATCTAATCCCATTTCCACAACCTCCCATTTTCACATCATCCGATTTCCACATCATCCAATTTCCACATCATCCAATTTCCACATCATCCTATTTCCACATCATCCAGTTTCCACATCATCCAATTTCCACATCATCCAATTTCCACATCATCCTATTTCCACATCATCCAGTTTCCACATCATCCAATTTCCACATCATCCAATTTCCACATCATCCGATTTCCACATCATCCAATTTCCACATCATCCAATTTCCACATCATCCAATTTCCACATCATCCAGTTTCCACATCATCCAATTTCCACATCATCCAATTTCCACATCATCCAGTTTCCACATCATCCAGTTTCCACATCATCCAATTTCCACATCATCCAATTTCCACATCATCCAATTTCCACATCATACAATTTCCACATCATCCAATTTCCACATCATCCAATTTCCACATCATCCAGTTTCCACATCATCCAATTTCCACATCATCCAATTTCCACATCATCCAGTTTCCACATCATTTTTAAGTTTGTGTTCTCAAATGTCCGCATTCTTCCAAAACAGTTTCAGATGTCCCCGTCCGTCCTTCAGAAGCCCCCAACCGTCTCATTCCATTTACTATTACCGTATTGAAGAACACGCTTTTACAAACGTGATTGTTGTCACAAACGTGATTGTTGTCACAAACGTGATTACTGTCAGCAGCCGCCATACAAATTGAACGAATACGACTCCAAGCTCGTTACTACCGCATATGACGTCATTGAGTTGTTTCTTATTGGACATTCAACAAATTTATCAGAATATCGTCACTAAAGATTAAAGATTTTTACAAATTAACGGCAATATTTATCTTTTTTTTTTTTTTTTTTTTTTTAATTTTTTTTTTTGTTTATTTTTTGTTTTATATTTTTCTTTTTTTTTTTTTTTTTTTTTAAATTGTCTATCAGTTTAGATTTTGATTTCCCTGATTCCGACTCCCAGTTGTATTCGATATTTTTTTTTAAAATTTGACGCTTATTTCTTCTGTTCCATTCTCTTTTGGTTTTGTTGTTTTGTTTTGTTTTTTTTTTGTTTTTTAAACTAGCTTGAACTACGGACAAATTTTGACATTCCAGACAAAATCGTTTTTCAGCCTCTGTGAATTGAAGCTAATTTTTTAAAAATAATCATTTAAAAGTATGATGAAATGTTGGGTCTCCGAAAAAAAAAGAAGAGAAAAAAAACACAGTGCCCTCATACAAGGGATGATTGCAGGAAATAAATGTGAGCAAAAAAAAAAAAAAAATTATTATAAAGATTTTTTATCGATTTTTTAAGCACGGTTTTGCGGTTTCAAGCGTAATCATTTTTAAGTTAGTTGGTGGAGACGGTGAGGTGGGATGGGTGGGTTGGTGGGGGTATTTCAGCAGCCGACAATAAAGCAATAGGGTAAACGGTCGGGTGTGGGTGGGGATAGAGAGGGGGGGGGTGAGAATATGAGGCAAGTCTCCCCAAAAGACAGTCTCTGTAATCTTCTCCCCTCATGGAGTGAAACACGCTAATCCTAGCCCTGCACGACTCGTGTTGCGTAGTGGAGGAGGGCGAAAACAAGGGGAGGCCACTCCAAAACGCGTTCACAACCGGAAGGACGGGAACTGGAATTGTTATGGAAGGTGGAGTTTGCGGAAGTTGATGGTGAGGCATTCGGTTTTTAGCTGCCCTAGCCACTTGCCCCAATAAGTTATTGCATAACTAGTTCCTAGTCGCTACACAATCAGTTTTTTCGTATCTAGTTTTGGATATATACAAAGAAAATGTGAGGTTTAAAAATAAAATACTTAGAGGAGGAGTCTCAAACTCAAATCATCCGGGGCCGCAGGAGGTAGTCTGAGTGAGACTGGGCCGCATCAAGTATTCCACACACACAAAAAAGCGATTACAAAGTCAATAAAGCACAACTGTTACAATCTCCTCAACCTTTATTAATAACAAATAAAACATTAAGGGTTCTCAAGAACTAGGATTCACTTTGTTCCTCCTAATCATTGTTGCCAGAGATCTGGCAACGCACCTTCTTACACAGCTGAGCAACATTTGGCTTGAGTGAGGAAGCAACTGAGACCCTCAGTATAGCTTGAAGATGCTCATCAGTACGTTTGGCCCTGAACTTTGACTTGTTAAAGTTCATAGTGGAAAAGAGCTTTTCACACAGATAGGTACTCCCAAAAAAGGGACATGATCCGCTTGAACAACATGGAAATCTCAGGTAAGGTGGAGGGCAATGCTTTCATAAATTATCCATGCTTGTATGTTTTTTCCACTCACCTCCTTGAACTTAGAATTGCACTGAATATCAATTGGTTACATTTGAAGCGATATGGGGGTGGGGGTGGGTTGCATCTTCCAAATTAAAGGAGAAATGATCAGCAAAAAGTTGAAAAGTCGCTCTGTCTGTTTTGAAGTCTAAAAACATGTGATCAAATTCTTCCTGTAGCTTTGTATTGGCATCAGTATAGTTACTAATGAATGGTGTAACAGAGTCCATGAGTACTTTGCATGTTGGGAAATGGAAGAGGTTTCTCTAAGAATCATAACACAAGTTTTGTGCAGAATGCCCTGATATTGTCATAGGCAACACTGACAAGCTACACCTGGTCTTGTAACTTCTTATTGAGCACATTCAGCTCCTGTGTAATGTCAACATGAAAAGCCTGTCAACATGAAAAGCCAAGTCCATGAGCCATTTGGAATCACTTAGAACAGGAACAACCACCCAATCCTTCCCCATGAAGGCTTTGAAGGCTAAGACGTGTTCAAACAGTAGGCAGGGACAGGCAGTATTTATGAATGATTGATGTGATGAAAGATGCTATTGTAGGGAGAATGAATTTTGATTTTTTTATCAAAGAAAATGCCTTTTTTACTAACCCTATTTTGAAATTGACCAAGATGACAGGCTCGAAATTCCCATCACTCGTAAACACTAGCTGCAATTTTAATAGGGATTCTTTGACACTGTGTCAGGTTGCTACGATTTACACAATTATTGTTGTGCATTACTCACTAACTGACTTTTTAAACTTTTCTCAAAACCGCACAATGGCCGCCATGTTTGTCCCATAAAATGCTATAAAATAATATTTAAAAAAATAGTCCTATTTTATAACGGTTTTTAGCATTTTAATCGACGTCCAAATCTAGACAAACAGAATAAATATTAGACTAGTCGGTCAGATTCGACTGAAACTGTCGCAGAGGGTCAAATTATAGATATGAGAATGGGGAAAACGCGCGGCCGCATTAACACTAAACTTTGCTGTCATGTAGCGGGCAACAAAATATTGTCTTGCGGGCCGCAAATGGCCCACGTGCCGCGAGTTTGAGACCCCTGACTTTTTAATTAGAATTTTAATAACATGTTAAATAAAAGTGATAAATTGTTTCTACACACGGCATAGTGGCATCAGAGCGGTGGGACGTAGAGAGGTGGGGCGTAGAAAGTTGTGACATATAAGAAGTAAAGCGATGGGTTGCAGCAGGGGTCGGGAACATTTTTGTCTGAGAGAGCCATGGACACCACATGTTTTGAAAAGTAATTCTGTGAGAGCCATACATTATGTTTAAAACTAAAAATTCAAGTAAATGTGTGCATTTTGTGTAATCTCAACACTAAAAATGCAATAATTATGTCTCTGAATTCTTCTTAATAACATTGTTATGCTGTTGCTAATCAAAGGAGTCTAAAGAAACATTTTTTTTTAATAATCAAACATGTGTCTGCGAGCCAGATGCAGCCATCAATAGAGCCACATCTGGCTCGCGAGCCATAGGTTCCCGATCCCTGGGATAAAGAGTGGTGAGACGTATGGCGATGGAACTTATAGCGATGAGACGTAGAAGAGTGAGACGTAGGACGATGGTACTTAGTGGCTTTGAGACGTCATGATACTCCTCCTGGGGCGGAGAGCTATCCCTGCTTAAATGTACTTTAATATTCATCTCTATGCAATGCATAACCTCCAACCACAGGGCAGCTGAGATAAGCTATTTCTTTACGACTCCAACTCCAGATTTTCTCACTTTTGACCCGCCCACTCCGGGTTTGTGCCGTAATGTCGTAGGACGGAGTGAGGCAACCACAGGCCGGAATTCGATTCAACATAACAATTTAACATTATTTTTTACTGCCAACAATTTTGTTGGATACATCAATCAGAACTGAAGGCGGGCTTTTCAGTGTGAGCTATTTATAGTTTGACTTTCCATCAAACAAGTCAAGTCTCGAGACATTCATAACTCTTAAATGCTGCTTGATCAAATGTCAATTCTAGAGACGTCATGGGAAACTATTAAATGCTGCTTGATCAAATGTCAAGTCTCGAAACATCCATAACTCTTAAATGCTGCTTGATGAAATGTCAAGTCTAGAGACATCCATAACTCTTAAATGCTGCTTGATCAAATGTCAATTCTAGAGACGTCATGGGAAACTATTAAATGCTGCTTGATCAAATGTCAAGTCTCGAAATATCCATAACTCTTAAATGCTGCTTGATGAAATGTCAAGTCTAGAGACGTCCATGCCAACTCTTAAATGCTGCTTGATCAAATGTCAAGTCTAGAGACGTCCATGGAAACTCTTAAATGCTGCTTGATCAAATTTGTTTTAACCTTACAATAACAACGGCATGCTGTTACAACAACAACAACAACAACAAAAAATCTTCAATACAATCTCCTATTTAAATTAACATATACAAAAATAATCTATTATTGTCATTTTATTTTTACAGCCTACCTGTGACATGAGGATTTTCGGGGGGGGGGGGGCGGGGGGGGGTTCTTTTGGCTATTGATAGAGGGTTTTATGAATCAATAACGGTAAGAAAACCCGATAGGGTTTTTTGTGTTTTTTTAAATTTAAAAGGGCGCCATATTTTTCAGAAATGAACGACACCCCCCCCCCACACACACACACAGGACACACAACTGCACACACCACGCACACCACACACACACACATGACACACCACACACACACACACGTCCATCTAGAGGCCACCAAGAGAGTTCAGGAGGATGAACACAGACAATGCGTTGTAATTGCTTTTCCAGTTATGTCTCCATAGACACGTCAAGCCGTCAACGGAAGGGAAACACGGGGCTACAGACGCCCCCACAGTGGGGGTGTACACATTGACACGCGCCTAACTTCCCCCCACCCCCCACCCGGCAACTGCTGATAGTAGGACAGTCAGGGTACAACAACCGTCGGACAGGCACAGTACAGACGGTAAGAAAGACAGTAAGACAGGCAGGCAGGCAGTAAGAATTCCAGTAAGGCAGGTGTTAATACAGACCGTCAGGCAGCAAGACAGTAAGAGAGGCACTAAGACTGAAAAAAGACAGACAGAAAGACAGATCAGAATTCAGATCCGAAGGCAGACAACGAAAATTTCTGGCATTTGTAAGGACGGAGACAAGACGGGGACAGACAACATAAGAAAATAGACGAGCCAGAGTATTAACAGACATGCGAGAGTCACAGGCCAGTGTTTGCAACACCACATCGAGACACAAACACAGACAGAATTATGCGGCTCAGCATCTACTCATTATTTGATTGTGTGTTTATGTGTATGTGTGAGTGGGTGCAATGGCGTATCTGGGGTTAGCGCCGCCTTTGGCAGGACAAGAATTTTGCCATCCCATTCAACTTGACAAAAACCTATGCCGTTGGACGAAATGGCCGCCCCTCTATATAAAGAGAAAAAGTACTACCCTGGGCGTTCCTTCCCCCCCACCCCGTTTTTTTTCCTACGCCCCTGAGTGGGTGGTAAATGAATAATAGGGGGCATGCTGAACAATTGATCCACTAGCTGCTCACTAAAAACACTTCTTTGTCTCTCTCTCTTTCTCTTTTTTCTCTATTTCTCTCTCTCCATCTCTATCTCTTTCACTATCGGCACATCTATCTTCATTTGATCTCATACGGCTCAAAGAACCAATACACGTGTGGGGGTTGGGGCACTTCATTAGTTTACCCCCTCCCCTCCCCACAAGCACGCCACTGATCAGTGCCACCCTGTTCTGGTCACCGCGATCTTTAAGCCAGGCCCCTGGCGCACGCGACTTGGACATTGAGTCTGGTTCTCGAGCAGATGTTTTACAAAGGCTTATCCTTTAATTACATTGGACGCCCGGGTCAACTGGCGTCGATTGTCTCGGGATAGAGATCCTCGATCCCCCCCCCCCTGTAGAGACGGGCGGGAGACGAAATGAGATGATGTAGGTGGGAGAACGTGTTGACGTGTTGAAATCTCTCACCTTATTGTTGTATGGTGAAGGGGTGTGAGACTTGAACGTTGGGTGTTGGGACCAGAGGGTGGGGCTAGGACGGAAACAGGGGGTGGGGCTAGGACGGAAACAGGGGGTGGGGCTAGG
>CAXITT010000120.1:351686-380793 GCA_964033795.1 Lymnaea stagnalis
TATATATATATATATATATACATTAGGTTACCCCCAAAACAGCAGGGATCAAAATTAAACTCAGTAGGCGTAGTGCTCCCATGAGGTGTAAACATGGTTTGCGTTTGTGAGAGGAGGCTAGAAAGCACAAGGCCAACAAAATACCAGTCCAGTTCCTAATCGTGAACAAATGAGTCACGCTTCGCTTAGTAAAGTCGCGTCCCATTAGATTGTGCAATTAAGTTATACAAAAAAAATATTCATAGAAGTGGCTAATTACAGCTTAATAGTAACACACAGTGTTGCGCCCTGGGTGGCACTGTGATTGGTGGGGGTAAACCAACCCCCCCCCCCGTGCTATAATATCTTCACACCCGCTGATGTGTGCTGGGCCTCAGGTTGGTCACTCATGCACGACGATGACCCATCACGTGACCAGCACGTGACCCACCCTCTCTTTCTCTCTGCCACTGGGGTGGTGGAACGAACACATGTTTTTATGACAACAATGCCCTCCTACGGTTGCCAGACGTCCGACAAAAGGAGGACATGTCCTCCTTTTTAGCTCAATATTCTCCGTCCGGCAGGCAAAGCTAAAATCTTTTAAAATTTCCGGCTTTTCTTACATTTTATATTATAATTTTTATGTATCGTTGTTACAACTATTACATCGTATGTTTACGTTGTTACAATGTACAAAGTCTATGCATTTCTGCGAACCAGTCGATTTTAGTCATTCTAACACTCTAGCTCTGTGCTGTATTATCTATGGTAAAAATGTATAATGTTATTTCCGCTTCCAGCAACAAAGACGAAAATTTAAATTGTATTTTTAATTTGTAATTTTTGCCGTCTAAGTTAAAATTAAAAAATGGTTTCTACAAAGAGAAAATGCAAATCCTCGATCACTATGAAAAATAAGTTTCCTTGCTTCGTTGAAGGACGCAATGAGAATGAGGCAAAGTGTACGATTTGCGATAGTTACTTAATAGTTACACTTAATTGGCAGCTATTTCAATGAAACTGTGCTGACTGTGAGTTTAATGCAGGACAACTCAAATGAAACATTCAAAATGTCCTCCTTTGTCCTCTTTTTTGTTTTATTATGTCCTCCTCTTGGTGTCCACGTATCTGGCAAGCCCTATGCCCTCGTATACGTCAGCGCAAGTTCTGTACCATGAAGGTGCAAGCTATCCCTTAGATTTGAATCACAAGTGCCTACGTGTACAGAAAGGACAAACTATTTTAGTTCCAGATTAGTATTTTACCTGTAATACTGTCAAGTTCCTGGTGTCTTTTTTTTTTTTTTTTTCATTTTTCTATTTCTGGTCACCATACCATAGGAACAAATAAAATCTATAATTCTCGAGAACTTGTTTCCCATATTTTAATTTTTTTTTTTTTTTTTTTTTTTTTTTTTTTTCTTTTTTTTTTTTTTTTTTTTTTTTTTTTTTTTTTTTTTCATTTTTCTATTTCTGGTCACCATACCATAGGAACAAATAAAATCTATAATTCTCGAGAACTTGTTTCCCATATTTTAATTTTTTTTTTTAAATATTAAAAGAGTGGTGACAAACCCACCGACCACTCCTCTACATTATTTGGGAAAACACCAATATTTTCAAAGTAAAATCTATTTCGATTGATTAAGATAAAAATGGGTAATACTTAGTACTTGATACAAACGGTACAGCTGAAGGAAGTGAAAAGAATACGGCTGTTTGGGAAAACCCATTTAAAACAATTAGTTTAAACGGAATTGACGCTGCAATCTTTTTTCACTCTTGTTTGGAAATTTCACGCAATAAATTTAGACGAACTAGGTGAATCAAGAGCTCACCCTCTATCGATAGATTGAAAGACAAAGTCCCTTTTTAAGACAACGTTATATGCCGGGTATCAGCTCAGTGGCGTTGTACAAGCGTAGACTACGCTATAAGCCGGGTATCATGTCTGAGACGTTGTACAAGCGTAGACTACGCTATAAGCCGGGTATCATGTCTGAGACGTTGTACAAGCGTAGACTACGCTATAGACCGGGTATCAGGTCTGAGACGTTGTACAAGCGTTGACTACGCTATAAGCCGGGTATCATGTCTGAGACGTTGTACAAGAGTAGACTACGCTATAAGCCGGGTATCATGTCTGAGACGTTGTACAAGAGTAGACTACGCTATAAGCCGGGTATCATGTCTGAGACGTTGTACAAGCGTAGACTACGCTATAGACCGGGTATCATGTCTGAGACGTTGTACAAGCGTTGACTACGCTATAAGCCGGGTATCATGTCTGAGACGTTGTACAAGCGTAGACTACGCTATAGGCCGGGTATCATCCCTGAGAAGTTGTACAAGCGTAAACTACGCTATAAGCCGGGTATCATGTCTGAGACGTTGAACAGGCGTAGGTTACGCTTTGTTGGCATCCGCCCGTCAAGATGTGACGATGGTGTAGGATTCGCAGGACAAATTCCACAAGGCCTGGGGTTATTCTTTTTAGGATTATAAGCTGCTTCCCTACAGAGCTCATCTCCTCTCTCCACCTCGCTGGATAACCCAAGGGAGCATCCTTTGGATGATACAGGTAAAAGTGGCGTCGCATGAGTTGTCGGAATGTTTCATTGTGTCAATGTTATCCGCCTACGGGACTCTATCTCCGGTTTTGAATTCAGAGTTTCCTTCTCTCAGATGAGTTGCCATGTATGTGTATGCGTAGTACAAACTTGGACAACTTAAAGGCGGGGTATCAGCTCTGTGCCGTTGTACAAAACACTACAATGGTACAGGTGGACTTGTGGCAATACACTGTGTATTTATGCCAACTCTGCAATGGTACAGGTGGACATCCCCAACCCTACCCCTAACCCTACCTCCAACCCTACCCCCAACCCGACCCTGTAACCCCAGCTTATACAAACACTCGCATGTATTTCCAGCCCTGATAGTGAAACAAGGACTAAAGTCGCTAGCCTTACTCTTGGTGTCCAAATCAATAATTTTTTTTCTTTTTTCTTTTAAGACGGCGCCGAAACTTTTGGTGAAAAATTGATTATGATGACCTCGAGGAAAATATAACGAGTCAAGTCCAGTTGCTTGTTTTGTTTTTCATATAAAAAAAAATTCAAACATTTTTAAAAGCAACTATAATAATTTGTGTATTGTGTTGTGTATGTTCTCTCTCTCTCTGTCTCTCTCTCTCTCTCTCTCTCTCTGTCTCACTCTATCTCTCTTTCACTCTCTCTTTTTATGTCTCTCTCCGTATGTCTCTCTCTCCCTTTCTCTCTCTCTCTAAGCGCTCCTATTTTTCATTTCATTGTTAAATGCCGATTTCTAAAAGAGATTTTTACAGTCGTTTGACGTGGGGGTCGACACTAATCTTACATCTAACAATTATACCCTTCAAACACAATTTTTTATATATATATATATATATTTTTTTAATTGAATCCACAACCCCACTCAAAAATACACACCAGCCCCACTTCAAATACACACCAACGTCACTCCAAATACACAACAGCCCCACTCCAAATACACGGCAGCCCCACTTCAAATACACACCAACGTCACTCCAAATACACAAGAGCCCCACTCCAAATACATGCCAGCCCCACTCCAAATGCACGCCAACGTCACTCCAAATACACACCAGCCCCACTCCAAATACACACCAACGTCACTCCAAATACACACCAGCCCCAATCTAAATACACGCCAGCCCCACTCCAAATACACGCCAACGTCACTCCAAATACACACCAGCCCCACTTCAAATACACGCCAGCCCCACTCCAAATACACGCCAACGTCACTCCAAATACACACCAGCCCCACTCCAAATACACACCAGCCCCACTCCAAATACACACCAGCCCCACTTCAAATACACGCTAGTACCACTCTAAATACACACCAGCCCCACTCCAAATACACAACAGCCCCACTCCAAATACACACCAACGCCACTCCAAATACACACCAGCCCCACTCCAAATACACACCAACCCCACTCCAAATACACACCAGCCCCACTCCAAATACACGCCAACGTCACTCCAAATACACACCAGCCCCACTCCAAATACACACCAGCCCCACTCCAAATACACACCAGCCCCACTCCTAATACACGCCAGCCCCACTCTAAATACACAACAGCCCCACTCCAAATACACACCAGCCCCACTCCAAATACACGCCAGCCCCACTCCAAATACACACCAGCACCACTTAAAATACACGCCAGCCCAACTCTAAATACACGCCAACACCACTCACCACGCAACAGGCCTTCTCCCACCACACAAAACCACCCACAGATAATGATTTCGTTTGCATCAAATTCATCACAACGAAAATATATGCCACTAGAGAAAAATGTACATGTTCTTTTCAATGGGACTCCTGTGTCTGGCCATTTAAACATGTCGGAATGTTTCATTGTGTCGATGTTATCCGCCTACGGGACTCCATCTTCGGGTTTAAATTCAGAGTTTCCTTCTCTGAGATGAGTAGCGATATATATATATATATATATATATATATATATATATATATATATATATATATATATAAAACATGTCGGAATGTTTCATTGTGTCGATGTTATCCGCCTACGGGACTCCATCTTCGGGTTTAAATTCAGAGTTTCCTTCTCTGAGATGAGTAGCGATATATATATATATATATATATATATATGCGTAGCATAAACGTAGACAACGCTAAAGGCAGGGCGTCAGCTCTGTGCCGTTATACAAAATACTGCAATGGTACAGGTGAACTTGTTGCAAAACAACCCATGTCAAATAGAAAACCATTAGAAATGTAAACAAGATGTCACAATTGAAACAAACAAGAAGGATTAAAATATTACATTAAAAAAAATTGATGAATGTACAATGAGACGTCGATGGTAATCTTAAGTCGATGACCCGGGACTTTCAAAATCCGAGTGGCAAATCAGAAGAAAAAAAAAATTATGCGAAGCGGGAATCGCAGAGTGATTTAGAGTAATCGAACTTTGCATATCTAAACATGACACCCACCCACCCCCACCCCAAAAAAAAACACGTTCATTGGCGCCTTGATGACAAGAACCTGTCACAAGTCACGCGGTAATAACCTGTCACATGGTAATAACGTGTCACAAGTCACGCGGTAATGACCTGTCACCGGTCACACGGTAAACACAGACAGAAAATGTATAACAGGAACATCCGGATAAGTGGATAACTGTGACAGGGTCAGACTACAATAAAGTCTGGATTATCGACATTTTACTGTACTTGCTAAATGACACTTACTGCAAGACCATACGATATCAAATGTCAGAAATCCGGACTGTATGGCAGCTATTCGGAAAAGTCTTCTGGGTAAAAAAAACAACATAAAAACAACTGGCCGCTTAGATGCTAGCTATATTTTATCCCAACCTTTGGCTTCAGGTTCCGGTATATGACGTCAAGAACGGGAAATGACGTAACGAACGGGATATAACGTCTGACAATGGTTGCACCATGTTGCTTGTCACTGAGAAATATGCAACACTTTCCCGGGACATTTCCCGGCACGTGTGTCGTAGATTAGCAGAGTGTAACAATGTTTTATTTTAGGGCCAGGAGCGCTGAAGTTTGGCGCAAACAATGTTTTATGTTAGGGCCAGGAGCGCTGAAGTTTGGCGCAAACAATGTTTTTATGCTAGAGACTGGAGCGCTGAAGTTTGGCACAAACAATATTTTATGCTAAGGTGTTGAGATCCGCTTGTCCCCACTTTGAGACCCGCTGGCTCACCATCTCTCCCCCTCGTGACATGGTACAATTAGAGCTGGCCTTAACAATGGAAATAACTTGCTAACCTTCACCAAGGGAAACAAACACCCCTTGGGAAGTGTCCCCAGGCATAGCCTTGACCATACAGTGCAGGGCACGACAGCATCCGCTTTCTTTTACCTATAATGTGTGCCGAGAGCCTGACACAGGCCAGCTTTATTTTGTCCTGAAGTTTGTTCATCCATAATTTGATCGGTTTGTTATCATTAATGTTCGGGTGTTTTTAGATAAGCATAGATCTAGATGAAATAATCCCATGTGTAAGATTTTAGTAAGAAATGTTAGCTTATAATTATCTGATGTGATTCGAATGTTTTAGTTACGCATTGCCTTCTTATTTTTAATTCTAGCCAGTCTGGTGTAGTTTAGTGTAGGGCAGTGTAGTACAGACTAGTCGCCGTAGTTCATTACACTGTAGTTCGTTACACTGTAGCTGAAGTCAGGCAGTTGGTAATTATACTAGCGCTGACATCCTCAATAATGTAAGAAATTGAGTAGAGTGATCATAAGGGAGATAACCCTGAACTCCCGCCAGGAACACAGTCCGTGGGTGCCAAGCCGTTAAATATGCTACGTCACAGAACCACAGTGGCCGGACTAGAGGGCAAACAATACTACTCCCGTGTGTGTGATTTGGGGACCACAGGAATGTCAGCCTAACCTGACTACAAGATACCCTCCGGCACCAACCAGCCATTTGTAATGTGGGTTTTAGTAATTATTATTACACAGTATACTTACCGGGGTAGTTGTTATTTCCGTTGTTGGTATTATGTAATATCATGTGTTCATTTAATTCTTATAATTGTAATTAAATAGCAATATTCGTGGGCTGAGCCACCTGTGTTGATATGATCATTTAGAAAGCGGGGAGTCATATACATGAATAGATGTGTGGGAGTGAGAGAGAGAGTGAGAATGTATGTAAGCGTGAGTTTGGTGATATTTGCTTAGCGTAGTAATACGTAAACTAGTACAATTACGTAGCATAGGGCCAGGAGGGCTGAAGTATGCCGGTGACAAAATTTTATACTGGGGAGAAGGGCGCTCAAGTATGCCACACAGTTATATGCTGTGGACAGGGGGCGCCGAAGTATGCCAAACAGTTATATGCTGAGGACAGGGGGCGCCGAAGTATGCCACACAGTTATATGCTGAGGACAGGGGGCGCCGAAGTATGCCAAAAAGTTATATGGTGAGGACAGGGGGCGCCGAAGTATGCCACACAGTTATATGCTGAGGACAGGGGGCGCCGAAGTATGCCACAAGTTTTAGCGCTGAAGTATGCCACACAGTTATATGCTGTGGACGGGGGGCGCCGAAGTATGCCAAACAGTTATATGCTGAGGACCGGGGGCGCCGAAGTATGCCACACAGTTATATGCTGAGGACAGGGGGCGCCGAAGTATGCCAAAAAGTTACAAGTTTTAGCGCTGAAGTATGCCACACAGTTATATGCTGAGGACAGGGGGCGCCGAAGTATGCCAAACAGTTATATGCTGAGGACAGGGGGCGGCGAAGTATGCCACACAGTTATATGCTGGAGACAGGGGCGCCTAAGTATGCCACAAGTTTTAGCGCCGAAGCATGTGCTGGAGACAGGGGCGCTGAAGGATATCGCAGACTATGCTTTTCGCAGACTATGCTTTTCGCAGACTATGCTTTTCGCAGACTATGCTTTTCGCAGTATTGTTGAAAGATGATTTGATTCGAACAAAACCATTTAAAATACAAATTGTGAAACTTTTGGTCGAAATCGATAACAAATATTGATTACTTTAATGAATGGAGGGGGGCAAAAGTGGTTTGTTCTTCCGGGTGGGTACTTGGCGGAGTTCTGGGAATTCCGAGCTCAGGGAAATGGTCCATAATCCGACAGCAAAGGTGCGGTGATTTGTTGCACTACGGCAATATGGCAACAAGGCTTTGTTTGAAATGATATAAGTAACATGAAGGGAGCAACTTTTCCAATAGTTATCAGCTGACAGATTCCTTTCCAAACAACAACGAGTTCAGATCGAGGTATTGAGGGGCACAGAAGCTTTAAGCACAAACATCAAATGAATGCATAACCTTACTAGTCTTTACCATAGTCGGCGCCAGCATGTATGGCTAGTGTCGACGATAGGAAAAAGAATTTTCTCAAACATAATTACACAATGAATTATAAATATAAGGCATGTATTAATATACTATATCCCAACAACTTGAGATGGATACTAAATATCTAGTAACTACATCACTACCATTGAGATGGCATGAAGTCGTTAGATGAATAAATCTCAAAGAGGCTTAACGTGTCCACGTTTGGGGACGCGTCTCTAACACAGAGTTAGAATGTCAAACACAAGGAGTACACATATTTATTCGTATGAGAATGATTATACATTGGAGAGGATTAAAAGAGAATAATCATACATTGACACGATTGAAGAAACTTTATAGACATGGTGATTAAATGTCTCCAAATTAAAGGATTGAAATCAAAACGCTCAACAAACTCACTAGGTTTACATTGGCTGGCTTCAGACTCACCAAGTAAGAGTGTGAACAAACTCACTAGGTTTACATTGGCTGGCTTCAGACTCTAGGTTTACATTGGCTGGCTTCAGACTCACCAAGTAAGAGTGTGATAGCTATGCGTGAAGATCTTGAAAGAATTAGTCTAATTAGTCTAAGTCTATTGGAAATTGAATGGCCAGCGAGATTTCGTCACACATTTATAACAACGTCTTTAAAGGCGCGACCGGTTAAAGGCATGTCTTTGAAATAGAACTCATTTTAAATGTCATAGAAATAGAACTCATTTAAATTTCTTAGAAGTAGAACTCATTAGAAATTTCTAAATTAGGGCCATTTATAAATGTCATAGAAACAGGGCTCATTTTAAAGGTCCTAAAAATAAGGGACTATTATACATGACCTTGGATAAAACTCGCTAGAAATGTCATTATCTTGCCCAGTTCTTCCCAATATGGGGGACCGATGTATGTTTTCCTATTGCAACAGGGACCGGTGCCTGAGTTATTAATTTTTATTTCATAAAAATTTGAATTCTTATTGTAGTGATGCGATGTTGATTGCGATACGTGATGAGATGTTGGTATTTACAAAGAATGTTGTTAAATGAGTTTGATTGATGTGTTCCTTAAATTT
Organism: Lymnaea stagnalis; assembly: GCA_964033795.1. NCBI lineage: Eukaryota > Metazoa > Mollusca > Gastropoda > Lymnaeidae > Lymnaea > Lymnaea stagnalis. The sequence goes on from CAXITT010000120.1 coordinate 360,651, forward strand.
TATGTAACGTTGTAGAAAAGCATTTCGGACCTTGGGAAACGCCTGGATCCACATCCGGTAAGCCAGATCCGGCAACGTAAGCCAGATCCGGCAACGTAAGCCAGATCCAGCAACGTAAGCCAGATCCGGCAACGTAAGCCAGATCCGACAACGTAAGCCAGATCAGACAACGTAAGCCAGATCAGACAACGTAAGCCAGATCCGGCAACGTAAGCCAGATCCGGCAAAGTAAGCCAGGTCCGGCAACGTAAGCCTCGCCAACTGATTCCGGTCCCCGGAGAAACACTGAGCCTGGATTCTCTTCCACACATGAGTTTGTTTTGTAGCAACTCCCGGGCGATTTGTGAAATGTGCTCACAGAATGAGAATGCGATATTGATTTGCCGGGAGATTATCGCCCATTGCTTCAATACATGTTTCGTGAATGCCTTGAGTTTGATGTTAGGCGCGACATTTCTTTTCAGTGTTCCGTAATATTGATCGGTCCCGTCTACAAATGTTGGAATGGCAGATATGTGATCGGCGGATGGATATTGATGGACGGGTGAGTGGATGGGTTGGGAAATGCATGGATGGTTGGATGGGTAGATTAGATTATGGATGAATGGATGGTTGAGTGGCTCTTTGGTTGTGTTGGTAGATGGGTGGATGGATTGTTTGACGGATGGATTGATGGATGGATTGATAGGTGATTGTATGGATGCATTAGTGGTTGGATCAATGGGTGGCTGGGTGGATAGCTGGTGGGAAGGATGATTAAAGTGATAGGTAGATAGTGCAATTGGTGGATGATGGGTAGATTGTGGATGACTGAACGGGTATGAAAGTGTGTTGGTTGGGGGGGGGGAATGGATGGATAAATGAATTAAAATTTTAATTAGATTGATGGATGTAAGGATTTGGGGGAGTAGGATCCCTTAAATCAGTGGTTCTCAACCTTTCTAGTGCCGCGACCCCTTAATACTGTTTCTCGCGTCGTGTCGACCCCCAAGCCACACAATTATTTTCGTTGCTACTTCATAGCTGTAAGGATACATGTTTTCAGATGGTCTTAGGCGACCCCTGGAAAAGGGTCCCGCGACCCCCAAAGGGGGTCTTAAATGAATGCAGGTCTAGTTTGGTGACATGGTAGTGCGAATGGTGCATAAAGGTAGATGGATTGATGGATGGATATATTTAGATGGATAAAGTAAATCAGTAAGTAAACGCATTGGTTGATGTGTTGTGTTAAATTACCAGACTAAACACTAAATTCTTGTTCACACCAGTTATCCAAAACCCCTTTTTTCAAAATTTCTTGCCCATTCTTACACTCCCACGCTCAAACACACACACGCTCACACACCCACGCCTCACATAACCACGGCTCACATCACTACGCCTCACATCACTACGCCTCACAACACCACGCCTCACACCACCACGCCTCACTTCACAACGCTTCACATCACTACGCCTCATATCACAACGCCTCACATCACTACGCCTCACATCACTACGCCTCACTTAACTACGCCTCACATCACTACGCCTCACATCACTACGCCTCACATCACCACGGCTCACATCACCACGGCTCACATCACCAGCTTTCCTGAGTTCAACTACCTGTTCGCCCCTATCTTGTCCAGAATATTACACACACAAAAACAACATACATTCACATTCACACAACATACGGTCCACACAAAAACAACATACATTCACATTCACACAACATACGGTCCACACAAAAACAACATACATTCACATTCACACAACATACGGTCCACACAAAAACAACATACATTCACATTCACACAACATACGGTCCGCACAAAAACAACAACCCAAAAACATAAAAGGCAGAGAAAGGAAGCACTGACCACGCCTCCACTAATCACATTAATTAGGCATACGACAGGGGACATCACCTGAACGCTCATCTGGGGATGGCAACCAGAGTTATCAGTATTAACGAAAGTACTTTCCCTTGTGTTTTCGTCAGTGTAGTAACGAATTTTCAGTCTCAAATCAGCTACTGGACGGTAGCAGGTCATGCATTATTCATGGCATTATCCTACCCAGTGGCGCATCTAAGGTAAATAATTCCCAGCGTAGGCCAAGATTTTTTTACACCCCCGTCCCATGGGCGCCCGCAGGTAGGGCCAAGGTGGGGCGCTTGCCCCCCCCCCCCTGGATTGATTGGCTAAAAAATTTTTAGACAAAAATAGAAAAAAAAATTATTAAAGTAAAGAGAAAATAAAGAGAAGGTAACTAAGCTGATGACCTGTCCGTTCGTTCACCATACAAATACGCTACAGTAAATTAAAACTGCATTAAAACATTACTAAAAAAATTTTGCCCCACCCCCCCCCTCCAGAAAGTTTTCTGCGGGCGCCCATGCCCCCTCCACACTTATTTTTCCAAGATAAAACACTGCAGTTAGTTGAATATGCCCCCCACCCCCCGACCACACAGAAAGAAAGAAAAGAAGTTCTACCCGTGGCGGGCTGCCTCTACCACCATCCACGGGCGTCATTTCAGGTTTTTTCGGGGAGAGGCGGGCAACACCTAAACTTGGTCAGCTTGCTCAGGTTTTTCTTTGATTACTAGAGACGCCCCAGTGCCACAATCACATAGCAAGTTAAATAAAACCTGCAAATTCAGGCCCCACCCAGCCCTATCCAAGTGACGTTCTCGCCACCCACCCTCCTTTCCTGCGCCACTGGTCGTGCCATGAATGTTTCAGTCAGTTTACGACTTAATAAGTTTCAATTTCCATGAGTTCATACCTCTGGCATTTCTTAATAATAAGTTTGGGGTAGAAAGTACTTAGCACAACTGTAAAGGGTGGGGGGGGGCGGCAGGGTGTAGGGGTGGGAGGTTCCATCACAATACCTACTGCTTACTGTATCATTATGACCGGGATATGTACATATATATAACGGCCTATATTTGTATATGTATATATATATATATCGGCCTATATTTATATATGTATAAAGCTATTTATAAACTGTAATCAGACCAGTTGTAACATACCCAAATGAAACTGGCACCCTGACAAAAACGGCAGAAAACATATAAAGATCATGAGAGAGAAAAGTTATGTGGAAAATATATGGACCAACAAAGGATGGATATGGATGGAGAATACGCACCAACCAGGAATTGTAAATTCTATATCAGGATCCCACGCTAGTGGCAGAAATAAAAAAAAAGGGCAGGCTACGCTGGGCAGGACACCTAGAGAGAACGCCAAATGACAGAGGAACGAAGAGGGTGCATCACAAAACCCCCGGAGGAAAACGGCTGGAAGGCAGACATAAGACTTAAGATGGATGGATGATGTGGGAAAAAGATATACAGCAGCTGGGAATCCAAGCATGGTAAAGAAAAGCATCAGTTAGCTCCGAGTGGAAGGAAGTGGTGAGGCAGGCAAAAGCCCTACATAGGATGTAGCGCCACACTGGTGGATGGTCCGAGTGGAAGGAAGTGATGAGGCAGTCAAAAGCCCTACATAGGCTGTAGCGCCACACTGGTGGATGGTCCGAGTGGAAGGAAGTGTTGAGGCAGTCAAAAGCCCTACATAGGCTGTAGAAACACACTGATGGATGGTCCGAGTGGAAGGAAGTGTTGAGGCAGTCAAAAGCCCTACATAGGCTGTAGAGCCACACTGATGGATGGTCTGAGTGGAAGGAAGTGTTGAGGCAGTCAAAAGCCCTACATAGGCTGTAGAGCCACACTGGTGGATGGTCTGAGTGGAAGGAAGTGTTGAGGCAGTCAAAAGCCCTACATAGGCTGTAGCGCCACACTGGTGGATGGTCTGAGTGGAAGGAAGTGTTGAGGCAGTCAAAAGCCCTACATAGGATGTAGCGCCACACTGATGGATGGGTACATATACATATATATGAAAGGTCTTAAGATATGATAAAGTTTCTACAACTTGACGTTCCTGTTTTTTGGTTACATATTTGATGTAATATTTCATGTCATATTTCATGCAATATTTTATGCCAATTTCATGTCATATTTCATTTCCTATGGTTTATTTGGGAGATTTATCTCCTCTCCCCACCACCTTTCCATCAACACTCAACATCGACTTTGTTGCACCTGAGTTTTAAAAAAAGTGAGTGAGTGGGGGGGGGGAGAGGTCTCACTAAATGGTGGGAAAATTCGAGGGGTTGGAGAGGGCGGGAATCTGTATCTCGTTAGTGGAAATATTGCCTGTGGGGGGGGGGGGGCAAAGGAAAGTTTCAGACAAGTTCAAAGATTTTTTTTATATTGTTGCCAACGGTTATGTCACGCTCGAAATGTATTTCTGTCAGATGTCTGTCACGGGTTAATGACCTCGTCTGTCACGGCTTCAATGACCTCGTCTGTCACAGATTCAACGACCTCGTCTGTCACGGGTTTAACGACCTCGTCTGTCACGGATTCAACGACCTCGTCTGTCACGGGTTTAACGACCTCGTCTTTCTCGGATTCAACGACCTCGTCTGTCACGGATTCAATGACCTCGTCTGTCACGGGTTCAATGACCTAGCCTGTCACGGGTTCAATGACCTCGACTGTCACGGATTCAATGTCCTCGTCTGTCACGCGTTCAATGACCTTGTCTGTCACGGGTTCAATTACCTCGTCTGTCACGGGTTCAACGACCTCGCCTGTCACGGGATAATGACCTCGTCTGTCAAAGGTTCAATGGCCTCGCCTGTCACGAGTTCAACGACCTCGCCTGTCACGGGTTCAATGACCTCGTCTGTCACGGGTTCAACGACCTGACTAGGTAGGACTCCTCTATGGTGGCCATCGATCAGCAGCGAAGAAAAGCTCAGAGTTGATAAACAATGGATTAGCAATTGATAAATAATTGATCAATAATTGATCAGCGATGGATGAACACTAGATAAATTCAGAAGATATAAGGTAACGGTATAGCATCACTTTAAGACAGTATTGTAAACTTTTAAAAGGTAATTTATTATTTTTAAGGAAACAAAAAACTTTGAAAGATATTTTTGAAAGGTATTTCGAGAAATGACAGAAATTAGTGCGCCAAAATTTGACAGATGACAAAGGATGTCTTCAATTGAAATTTTGATGTTCTTTTTAATACCCAGACCACCCCCACCCACCCACCCTTTCCCAATCTCCATTCCTAATCTCTCTTCCCAGTCTCCCTTCACAATCTCCCATTTCAAATCCACTTTCCAATCTCTCTTCCCAATCTCCATTCCCAATCTCTCTTCCCAATCTCCTTTCACAATCTTCCTTCCCCATGCTCCCCTAATCTCCCTCCCAGTCTCCATTCCCAGCCTCCCTTCCCAATCTCCCTTATCAGTTCGCTTTCTTTTCATTTTCTTTACTTCACCCCGTCTCTTCCCATCGCGGCTTTCCTCCCTCACCTAGCCAGGTCTACTCATCTCCTAAACCCAACATTCCTTCCATAAAATCACTGCCCTGCTCAGCCCACCGTCCCATCCTTTTCCCTTCCCCTACTCATCCGTCTTATATTCCCTCCCCTCCTAGACTATCTCCCCAACACCCTTCTCCCCAATTTTTTTCTTTCCACAAACCGAATGCCCTAGGGCTCTATAGAACTGTCATCGGGGTCAATAATTTGTTATGAACTTCATGGACTTAAACGTGACCCGGGGGGGGGGGGGGGGGGCTGAGCGAAGTGAACACTGGGGCGGGTGGGGGAGGGACTTCAAGACTGACTAAAAAGGGGAAATTATGTGTGTTTTTATTGCTCTGCTTACGTCACTGGTGTCATGTGACTGTATAGGTCAGTCAGTTCACGTCAGTCACTAAAGTCATGTATATGTTTACCGTTGGTATCATAAACATACTTCATCCCTCCACGTTAAGCAGCGGTAAAAAGAAAATTAATAAATACAAATTCTATTTTTATTCAGAAATTCTGAGGACATATGAATCGAGGGAAGTCAGATATTCCCAGGGGAGACCATATGATTCGAGTGAAATCAGATATCTCCAGGGGAGACCAGATGAGTCGAGAGAAGTCAGATATCTCCAGGAGAGACCATATGAGTCGAGAGAAGTCAGATATCTCCAGGGGATAACATATGAGTCGATGGAAGTCAGATATCTCGAAGAGAGACTATATAAGTCGACAGCAGTCAGATATTTCAAAGGGAGACCATATGAGTCGAGAGAAGTTAGATATCTGCAAGAGAGAAGAAGTTGACAGAAGTCAGATATCTCAAGGGGAGAACATACGAGTCGATGGAAGACAGATATATCCAGTGTAGACCATATGAGTCGATGGAAGACAAATATATCTCCAGTGGAGACCATATGATTTAAGTGAAGTCAGATATATCCAGGGGAAACCATCAACTCTATGAGTTATCGCCATATTTTGCTGTAAGAACATGCAAGATTGTTAAGCGAGCTTAGAATTATCCATTGATAAATATCCTTTCATAACTATCCATTCATAACTATCCATTCATAACTATCCATTCATATTTATTATTCTTTTTTTTCACGTGAATACAAATCAAATAATGGAGAAAACTGTTTTGGTTTTTGTAAACTTTTGAATCATCTTTGAAATGGATTTAGAGAAAGAAATTTAAGAGTCGTTGATCTCAAAATGTTTTTTCAGGTAACTTGAATAATCATACGCGAAATGGTAATAAGGGATGCATAAAGATGTAGCGATTACATATATATCCAGGCTGGATAACAAGTACAAAAATGAGCGTGGCAATACATGAACATTAATTCAGTGGAACATACAAGTTATACGAAAGTTTGAGAACATCTGAAATAAGATATCCAATTATTAATCCCACCATGGACCTGGTATAATGGAGAGATTCTTCTTCTTTTCATTTTAAAGTCCCTGTGGCGCAAAGGTCTTCAACTAGTTCTTTTGTAATCTTTGGGGTTTCTTCCTATCTTCTCCAACTCTGTCCAATCTTCGTTAATTTCTTTGTCGTTGACATCTCTTCTCCGGGGGACTGGGAAGAGGAGGGGGGTCTTCCTCGCCGTCTTCATCCTTATTTGGAGATCCATACCAGTGCTTGTCGTGTTATAATTGGCATGGGATTTTCGTAACATCCATTTCCAACTTCTTTTCCGGATTTCTTAATCCACTGGGATTTCTCATTTGCCTCCTTTCTGGGTTTGGGATTGCTGCTTTCATTTGTCTCCCTTCTGTGTTTGGGATTTCTGCTTTCATTTGCCTCCCTTCTGTGTTCGGGATTTCTTCTGTCATCCGCCCCACTGCTGCATTTGGGATTTTGATGTTGGGGATCTTAAGCAGACAGCTAATCACGAAGGTTGGCAGACTTTCCCTATTTTTTTTTAGTTGATCTCCAGTTTCTTAAGCCGCACAGAACAGATGAAACATTTTATTTAAAAATTATATTAGTTTTCTTGGAAGAATTAAACAAGCTTATACTTATTAAGCTCCGCTTTTTAAATGTCTACCAAATATTTGGTGTTCTTGAAAAATCTGTCGCCATTCAAGAGCTTGAGTCGCGATATGTTGGTGTTGTAAATAGTGATGAATGACGCAAACTCGTCCGTGTTCCGCGTCACGACTCATCTTCATTCTACACTATACACTCCTTTTATACTTCGCATTCATGATTACCCATTCCACTTTTCCACGCCTTTATGTTAAACATTCATGAATGAATAGAGCTCACCACGTCCAGTCATACCACATAACAGCAACACTGGCCATCAGGTCACAAAGTTCACTCACTACTCTCACTTATAATCGTCAGTCATACATACTGTCACAAGTGTGTCGCCTTAAGGATTTAGGTGTGTTGCGATATGTTAGTGTGTCGCCTGAAGGATTTAGGTGTGTCGCCAAAAAATCAGCAACCAAGAGGCAAGTTACTTAACAGCTAAACAAAAGGAGAATTTCGGGGTATGGGGATACCCACTCACTTAGGCCTGAAAAACCATTTGAACTATTGATGTGATAAATTTCGAGCAACAGCTTTGGTTCGATTAACATGTAAGTTTATTATTGAATGGGACCTCAAGGATATTTTTGGCTCAAATACGTAGACAACATATAAACTGTATGGCTTAGATGTGTCCACAACATAGAAACGCCTCTCTCACCCCTGGTTTCAGGTGTCATAATGACTCTGGTTTGTAAAAATAAGTTAATGTTGGAAATCGCACATGAAAGTTTAGTATTAAAATGAGCTTCATCAAACAGCGACCATTTTTATAGGGTAATAAGGGAAGAATAATAGGTTATGAGAAACCTGAAATTTAGCAGAGAACCAGACATCTAGCAGAGAACCAGATATCTAGCCTGAGTCATCGGAATTCTAATTAAATAAAAGTTGTAACATGTGACACAAATTCACCTACAAAATAAACGAAAGAGTACTTTCATATCCTGGAATAGTAGCCCGTTTTTCGACTCCTCTCTACTAATTGGTATGTAATCAAGAGGTTTGAGTGAGTGAACCCAGAATCCGAGCAGGAAATATGCTGTCCGCCTCATATAGTGATACAGTGAAACACGTAGAACTCAAACCCCAGCCTCCATATGCTGTCCTTCTCATACAGTGAAACACATGGAACTCAACCCCCAGCCCCCATTTGCTGTCCTTCTCATACAGTGAAACACATGGAACTCAAACCCCAGCCGCCATATGCTGTCCTCATACAGTGAAACACGTGGAACTCAAACCCCAGCCCCACATATGCTGTCCTTCTCATACAGTGAAACACGTGGAACTCAAACCCCAGCCCCACATATGCTGTCCTTCTCATACAGTGAAACACGGGGAACTCAAAAACCAGCCCACATATGCTGTCCTTCTCATACGGCGAAATACGTGGAACTCAACCCCCAGCCCCACATATGCTGTCCTCATACAGTAAACACGTGGAACTCAAACCCCAGCCCCCATAAGCTGTCCTTCTCATACAGTGAAACACAACGAACTCAGCCCAAGGCCCTTCAGAAAATCCTGTCTAAAATATGACAAGCACTTCCACGTGTTTGTCTGATATTACTGTTACCCACAGAAGCTCATCCACCAGAATAAATGTCAGGGTAGGGTGACATGACATTTATAATATAACGCCATGCGTAGTGTGTCATTCATCGGTTTAGATATTTCTTAGTGAGAGTATTTTTTGTAGAGATTATTTGTGTGTCTTTTTCTATGTAGTTTGTATGGTGATGTGTATGGGTTTGAGATGCTCAAATTTGAACAAGACGAAGTTCTAAAGGCAAATCAGGAAAATCGAACGCACAATGAATATACCATGACTAACTTGGGACAAAGAGTCAATAATGTGCACCCCACGGCAGAAACAACGCTGAAATTGCCTGAGAAGAAATTGCAGCCGTTTTCAAAGTGTTGATGATGCATCCCTATAAAAGCTGATATTTACAAAATAGATCGAACCTCAGTAGACTCTGTGGCCCAATGTGTTACCCTTTGCTTTTCCCATATGGTGATTCAGGGTAGACCACAGTTCTAAAGGAAGCTGATGGTCAAGTTTGCAATGGTCCTGATACCATTTTGCCATTCGTGATGGAAACTTTACCCAGTTCCTCAGCGCAGTAAAGCTGACTCACCAATTGATGGTTGGTGTCTATCTTAAGACCAATTAACACCGCTTGAATTGGTTACGAAAAAAATCAACACACAATAAGGGCTGAAAACTATGATGTACTTAACAGATTTGTGAACAACCACACTTTTGAAGTTAACATCTTGCGTGTAAAGAAACTTACGGACCCTTCAATCTTCATAAGGAGTCCAAGAAATAAAGCTCAAAATTACCAAGACGCTAGGTCCATGGTCGGGAAATATGGCAAACCTGACTTATTTGTAACATTCACGTGTAATCATAGAAGAAATAAAATCAGGAAAGCTTACTTCCCGGTCAACAGCCATGCCACCGGCCTGATTTAGTAGCCACAGTGTTTGAGTTGAAACTAAAATCGCCACTTGAAGACTCAAGCAAACACATAAGATTTGGTCGTGTTGGAGGCTATGATCCACCTGATTGAGTTCCAAAAAAAACGCATTCTACCACATGGGCACATATTGCTCTTTATGGACCCCGAAAACAAAGCATGTCCGAATGAAAGACTTGACACAATGGTCAATGCAGAACAGCCTGAGAAAGATGTCCAGCCGAGGCTACTTGACATCGTAAAGTTCTGTGGGATGTACTCTCATTGTGGTCCATTAACTCCCATTAACGGTGTATGGAAAAAAAAGCAAGTTCACAAAAGAATTCCCAAAAGATTTCCGTAAGCAATGTCAATGGTTACCCAAAATATCAACGCCAAGCTAAGGGTAACTTTGATGAACTTGGTGGAAAACAAAGTGGATAACTTGGATGAAAAAAGTGGATAACAGATGGTTGGTGCCCTTAAATCCATACCAGTCTCCGAAATACATCGCCAACATTAACGTAGAGATGCGTTGCTCAGTCCAACGCGTTCAATGTCTCTTCCAATAACGTTTACAATGGGCATGACTGTACGACCCTTCAATATGACTGTACAACCCTTCAATATGACTCTACAATCCTTAAATTTGACTGTACAACCCTTCAATATGACTGTACAACCCTTCAATATGACTGTACAACCCTTCAATATGACTGTACAACCCTTCAATATGACTGTACAACCCTTCAATATGACTGTACATCCCTTCAATTCGTTACTGTTCCCAAAGAACGGGAAGCAGTCATTAAAGGGGACCTGATATGTAAGTGCACCTGAAGCATGCTGGGGGCTCATGTAATACGAAATGCACCACCAAACTGATCACGTGGAAAGATTACACGTAAACCTGAGGGCCAGTCCAAATTTCTGTCTTGATTTAAATTTAATCGGTAAGACCCCAATTCCTAAGAGAATGCATACATTGACACTCCTGAACACTGAACCTTTGGATGACGAGCATTCATAATGTGAACCAGGTCTTGGAGGACATGAAACTGCAATTGAAAGAATGTTTACCTCAAGTCCAACGGGTAAAGAAAGGGATTCATTCGAATTCTCCTTGTCAACGTTATAGAGAAGCAAAGGATTTCGAGGATCTAAGAATGTTTAAATGAAATCCTATCCCATTTGCAACTTTCAACGAAACAGACATTGCAAGGGGATTAACTGGCGATGACTCAGAATGGGATCCTCGCCAAACAGAATGGGGATCCTTGCCTAACAGAATGGGGAACCTTGCCTAACAGAATGGGGATCCTTGCCTAACAGAATGGGGATCCTTGCCTAACAGAATGGGAATCCTTGCCTAGCAGAAGCTGCAACCCATCAAATGCAAGTACAACTTAAGCAGTGGTTTGCATTTATGTATACCACGTGCGAGCCGTCGGAGGCTGCACAATTATTCGACAGACACAAGGAAAGACTTACGGAAGACTTCAAAGAGAGGCTTTCCTGATAGAGAAAATGCTCTCCGTGTGACACTTATTGGAATTAAATCTGTCCTTCAAACACATGGAAAGTCATTGGCAGATTTCGGGCTTAGAACTTCCAGCCGGCAACTATGGCGAGCAAATCCATTCTGGAAAATATTACGATCCAGTTGTCAAAAAAAAAATTCGAAGAAAAGTTACAAATGCTTAACCTTGGGCTAATAGAGAGAAGCAATTGAAAACCCTTCATTTACAACACAATCAGGCACTATATGCGTTTCAAAATGAATTTGTCTTGCCTTGTGCATTTACAAGCATAGCAGCAACTTTGCTTGGGGGGGGGGGGGGAAGTGCAGAACTTCCTACAATCGTTTCAAGCTGCCTACTCCAATAAATGAGACATCACTCTGTAATGTTCGCCATGGGACCAATACGGCAAATCAAAGGGAAAAGGAACAATGTGATCATCTTGGATGAAGCTTCAATGGTCCCGGCGCATGGAGTAAATGCAGTAGGCCCACTGTATAAAGAACTCTTAGCTGAATATCCTAAAGTTCCTTCTAAAAAAAACATTTGGAGGTGCGGTCTTTCTTTTCGGTTGCGATTTAAGCTTAAGTCTCCATGTTGTTCCATATGACAGCAGAACATTAATGCTTTCTTCATGCATGAAGAATAGTAAGTGTTGTAAAATTATTCAGGTCCTAAAGTTAGACCAAAATATGCGTGCCAATAAGGACAATGTCCCATCAGAACACCGAGGCTTTTCCGATTGGCTTTTAAAACTTGGGAAGGGCAAACTCCAAGAGCCTGGATTAGATGAAGGCGTCTTAGAAATTCCCCCACTCTGAAAATTAATACAGTGTTAATGCTGTCTTTCCTGAGTTCACCCAATCAAGAGATGGCAGCATTGCTAACCCCGCAATCCTGACTCCAAATTATCACGAGTAACTTGAACTTAGTGAAAAATTCCTTAGGAGAATTCAATCTGAAATGAAATGCTATACCGACATAGATTCTATTCAGCAAGACAGAGCAAACACGGAGGAGGCGGCAAACTATCCAATGGAGTTTTTGAGCAGCCCAACACCTGGCGATATGCCTTCTCATAGGCTTAACTTGAAAGTGTGTGCAGTAGTAATGCTGCTCTGAAACCTTGACTCAACAAGAGGTCTTTGTAATGACATCGGAATGGGGGGGGGGGTCACGGAAATGATGTCAAACGTCACTGACTGTGAAATCCTGACCGGATCTTTTAAATGTACCAGGATATTAATTCCAAGAGATAATCTCGCACCAAGTGAGCCTGGCCTTCTCTTTGCACCAAGACGAACAGAGTTTCCATCTTGCTTTTCCTATAACCATCAAACAAAAGCCAAGAACAAACTTTGAATTCAGTTGATTTTTTATTTGCCATCTTCAGTTTTCAGTCTTTGACAAATTTATGTTGCATTTTCAAGAACAAAGTCGTTTCAGCGAACAAGGTAAAAGACGTAGGAACTGACCAACAAGGCAACATAAAAAGACCACAGAATTGTCACCAAAAATGTGGTCTACAAAGAATTTTTTCCCCAATAACTAAACTTTATAGCCAGCCGTGGCTTTATCAATAAGTGTCAATAAAATTGCAGCCACCCGGGCTTAGAACGGGTACTACAGCTAGTAATAATAATATCGTGTTTCAAAAACATATTTGAGTGATCTTGTCATTAATTCTGTGTTTGTCGTGGTTTGGTATGTCCTCAAGTGGCCATCTGTGTTTTCATGATACTTTGTCCTATCAGTAAGTCCGCGCTATTGTGAGTCTTTAAAGGGTAACGTCAAGGGCGTATCTAGCGCAAGGCTGTGGGTAAGGTATCATTCGCTTTGAAATGTACAGGTGTAACTCTACTTTCTCTTAAAAATGAGTGGCTTAACATCACCCGACCTTCCCAAACACCCAAAATTAGGTGGGTGGGATGTTGCCACACGGGCAGTGGTTGGGATGTTGCCATACGGGCAAGTGCATGGAATGTTGCCCCGCGGACAAGTATCTAGAATGTTGCCACACGGCCTGATGAGTGATATGTTTGCCAAACGGCCAGATGAGTGATATGTTGCCACACGGCCAGGTGAGTGATATGTTGCCACACGGCCAGATGAGTGATATGTTGCCACACGGCCAGGAGAGTGATATGTTGCCACACGACCAGATGAGTGATATGTTGCCACACGGCCAGGTGAGTGATATGTTGCCAAACGGCCAGATGAGTGATATGTTGCCACACGGCCAGATGAGTGATATGTTGCCACACGGCCAGGTGAGTGATATGTTTCCACACGGGCAAGTGGGTGGGATGTTGTCAAACATAGCGTTTGCTAGTAAGTTCCCATATTATCTGTTGACGACCTCAAACAAAAGCCGTTTGGGATATCATCCAATGATGTAACCCACCCTCCTTCCCACCACAACTAGAATCATCTGGCCTGGTTGTTTGGCTTCCCCCCCCCCCCACACACACACACTTTAATTATCTCCTAAAACAAATGACAATACTGTTAACGTAACACAATACTACGTCCAACACCATGGCCGTGTGTGTTTTTGTGATATTCAATAGTATTGTTTCTTTTTTCCCCCAGAATGCTCTCCCCCACCCTTATGGTGTACCGGGTATTCCCGTAGAGCCTCTGAATTGTTAATGAACCCGTCGTGGCCGTGGGGAGCCCGCCCGGGGGGGTGGGGGGGGCTGTCGTTGGCGACCGTTCAAAATATTGCTGACCCGCTGAGGTGGTTATAGGCAGGGGCGGATTCTGAAACAACGAAGGGAGTGGGGGCAGTTGTCGAAAGCTCTAACTGTATTAATGGAATCATTCATGGAGGTCTTTATGTATTGTTGGAAGTTTCAGAGATGTGTATAACAGGATTTCAAGTGTCCGGTTGATTGTATAATGGCGTTGTAATTGTCCGGATGATTGTATAATGGAGTTTTAAATGTCCGGATGATTGTATAATGGAGTTTTAAATGTCCGGATGATTGTATAATGGAGTTTTAAATGTCCGGATGATTGTATAATGGAGTTGTGAGTGTCCGGATGATTGTATAATGGAGTTTTAAATGTCCGGATGATTGTATAATGGAGTTGTGAGTGTCCGGATGATTGTATAATAGAGTTTAAATGTCCGGATAATTGTATAATGGAGTTGTGAGTGTCCGAAAGATTGTATAATGGAGTTGTGAGTGTCCGGATGATTGTATAATGGAGTTGTAAATGCCCGGATGATTGTATAATGGAGTTGTAAATATCAAGTTGATTGTATAATGGAGTTGCAAATGCCCGGTTGATTGTATAATGGAGTTTTAAATGTCCGGATGATTGTATAATGGAGTTTTAAATGTCCCGATGATTGTATAATGGAGTTGTGAGTGTCCAGATGATTGTATAATGGAGTTGTAAATGCCCGGATGATTGTCTAATGGAGTTGTAAATGTCAAGTTGATTGTATAATAGAGTTGCAAATGCCCGGTTGATTGTATAATTGAGTTGTGAGTGTCAGGATAATTGTATAGCGGAGTTTTAAATGTCCGGATGATTGTATAGCGGAGTTTTAAATGTCCGGATGATTGTATAGCGGAGTTTTAAATGTCCGGATGATTGTATAGCGGAGTTTTAAATGTCCAGATGATTGTATAGCGGAGTTTTAAATGTCCGGATGATTGTATAGCGGAGTTTTAAATGTCCAGATGGTTGTATAGCGGAGTTTTAAATGTCCGGATGATTGTATAGCGGAGTTTTAAATGTCCAGATGATTGTATAGCGGAGTTTTAAATGTCCCGATGATTGTATGGCGGAGTTTTAAATGTCCAGATGATTGTATAGCGGAGTTTTAAATGTCCGGATGATTGTATAGCGAAGTTTTAAATGTCCAGATGATTGTATAGCGGAGTTTTAAATGTCCGGATGATTGTATGGCGGAGTTTTAAATGTCCAGATGATTGTATAGCGGAGTTTTAAATGTCCGGATGATTGTATAGCGGAGTTTTAAATGTCCAGATGATTGTATAGAGGAGTTTTAAATGTCCGGATGATTGTATAGCGGAGTTTTAAATGTCCGGATGATTGTATAGCGGAGTTTTAAATGTCCAGATGATTGTATAGCGGAGTTTTAAATGTCCAGATGATTGTATAACGGAGTTTTAAATGTCCAGATGATTGTATAGCGGAGTTTTAAATGTCCAGATGATTGTATAGCGGAGTTTTAAATGTCCAGATGATTGTATAGCGAAGTTTTAAATGTCCAGATGATTGTATAGCGGAGTTTTAAATGTCCGGATGATTGTATAGCGGAGTTTTAAATGTCCAGATGATTGTATAGCGGAGTTTTAAATGTCCGGAGGATTGTATAGCGGAGTTTTAAATGTCCGCATGATTGTATAACGGAGTTTTAAATGTCCGGAGGATTGTATAGCGGAGTTTTAAATGTCCGCATGATTGTATAACGGAGTTTTAAATGTCATGATGATTGTATAACGGAGTTTTAAATGTCCGGATGATTGTATAACGGAGTTTTAAATGTCCGGATGCCAGCAGACTTCCAATCCGCCTTCGATCCTATTTTCTTTGCGCTGTTATCCTATCGATCCGGTGTGTGACGTTGAAATCTATGAATTACATCAATGTGTTTAGGCAACTGTTCATTTAGTTAGAGTAGCGATGTTCTGTCAGGCAACAAGTTTAGAAACACGGAGCTGGGACAGAGAGAGAAAGAGAGGGAGGGAGAGAGAAAGAGGGTGAGGAGAGCGAGTGATGGAGAGAGATATGAAGAAAGAAGGAGGAGAGAGAAATACCGAGGGGGGGGGGAGATGGGGGGGGGGAATAGAGGAAGAGGTAGATGGAGATAATGAGTTAGAGAGAGTGTTAGAGAGAGTGATAGAGAGAGGGATAGAGAGATAAAGACAGGAAGTGGAAGTAGATGAAGGGAGAGAGACATACGGGAAAGGTCATTGTTTTTTGTTGTTGGGGTGATGGTGGCGATTGTCTCAGTTGAATCATTTTCAGTTGAACTCTTTTGTTCTTGGTGTGTCAAGTCCCCCCCCCCCCGATCCCCCAACCCAACCCCCATATCGCCTGTGATCAATTGGGTTTCTTATTATTTTTGTTGTTGGGGTGATGGGGGCGATTTGCTCAGTTGAATCATTTTCAGTTGAACTCTTTTGTTCTTGGGGTGTCAAGTCCCCCCCCCCCCCGATCCCCCAACCCAACCCCGATATCGCCTGTGATCAATTGGGTTTCTTATTTTTGGGCTCTTCGGGCCCTACCTCAAATTTTAGGCCTTTTGTCAATTTTGAGGCCGTATGTCAATTGTATGGCCATAATTCATTGTGTAGGCATTATGTCTCGGTGCTGGCAAATGCTACACATAACGTAAAATGTATTCAATAGTCACATTTATAACAGTACATTTCAACTGGTGGTTCTCTACACATAAAGTCATTAGCACAACGCTATTACGTAGTTCACTCACTGTGATCCGTCAAATTGTGTAGTTCCCTTCCCACGATTCTTCAAATTGTGTAGTTCCCTTCCCACGATTCTTCAAATTGTGCAGTTCCCTTCCCACGATCCTTCAAATTGTGTAGTTCCCTCACTGTGATCCTTCAAATTGTGTTGTTCCCTTCCCACGATTCTTCAAATTGTGTAGTTCCCTTCCCACGATTCTTCAAATTGTGTAGTTCCCTTCCCACGATTCTTCAAATGTGCAGTTCCCTTCCCACGATCCTTCAAATCGTGTAGTTCCCTCACTGTGATCCTTCAAATTGTGCAGTTACCTTACTGTGATCCTTCAAATTGTGTAGTTCCCTAACTTTGATCCTTCAAATTGTGTAGTTCCCTCACTGTGATCCTTCAAATTGTGTAGTTCCCTAACTGTGATCCTTCAAATTGTGTAGTTCTCTCACTGTGATCCTTCAAATCGTGAAGTTCCCTCACTGTGATCCTTCAAATTGTGCAGTTACCTTACTGCGATCCTTCAAATTGTGTAGTTCCCAAACTGTGATCCTTCAAATTGTGTAGTTCCCTCACTGTGATCCTTCAAATTGTGTAGTTCCCTAACTGTGATCCTTCAAATTGTGTAGTTCCCTAACTGTGATCCTTCAAATTGTGTAGTTCCCTCACTGTGATCCTTCAAATTGTGCAGTTTCCTCACTGTGATCCTTCAAATTGTGCAGTTTCCTCACTGTGATCCTTCAAATTGTGTAGTTTCCTCACTGTGATCCTTCAAATTGTGCAGTTTCCTCACTGTGATCCTTCAAATTGTGTAGTTTCCTCACTGTGATCCTTCAAATTGTGCAGTTTCCTCACTGTGATCCTTCAAATTGTGTAGTTTCCTCACTGTGATCCTTCAAATTGTGCAGTTTCCTCACTGTGATCCTTCAAATTGTGTAGTTTCCTCACTGTGATCCTTCAAATTGTGCAGTTTCCTCACTGTGATCCTTCAAATTGTGTAGTTTCCTCACTGTGATCCTTCAAATTGTGCAGTTTCCTCACTGTGATCCTTCAAATTGTGTAGTTTCCTCACTGTGATCCTTCAAATTGTGCAGTTTCCTCACTGTGATCCTTCAAATTGTGTAGTTTCCTCACTGTGATCCTTCAAATTGTGCAGTTTCCTCACTGTGATCCTTCAAATTGTGTAGTTTCCTCACTGTGATCCTTCAAATTGTGCAGTTTCCTCACTGTGATCCTTCAAATTGTGTAGTTTCCTCACTGTGATCCTTCAAATTGTGCAGTTTCCTCACTGTGATCCTTCAAATTGTGTAGTTTCCTCACTGTGATCCTTCAAATTGTGCAGTTTCCTCACTGTGATCCTTCAAATTGTGTAGTTTCCTCACTGTGATCCTTCAAATTGTGCAGTTTCCTCCCCACGATTCTTAAAATTGTTTACAGACTTTACTCTTTTTCTTTCTGGCTGTACTGTGTACAGACTTTACTCAGTTTCTTTTTGGCTGTACTGTGATTTTTAAAAAAAATTAAAATCGTAAAATTTTTATTTGAATAATTTTTCTCATTACAATTAATTTAGTTCATTTTTACATATTTATCGACCAATGATTTGCTCGCGGGGGACAGACTCACTTGCTCCTTTCCAACAAAGAAATTTTTTTTTTTTTTTTTAAAGCAGTCGTACACCATCAGATGAGTAGCTACGGGAAGGGGGGTGGGTGGCAGAGGGGTGACAGATTTCCCCGGCCATCTGACCAGTAAAGGTGCCTGAATGGGCTTTGCTTTTATTTTATTGATGAAAATATAGATTTCAGAGTTGAGAGGGGAGGGGCGTAAGAATGAATGTTGCCCCCGACCGCCCCACACTCTATATACGTCCCTGTTCACCATCGGATGACTAGCCAATGGGGAGAAGAGGGGTGACATATATCCCACGCCGCCAAACACTCTAGATATGCCCCAGTACAACATATGATCATCCTGTAGCATTCGTCTGACTCAATGTACCCGAGATTTTGAAAATAACCTTCACTGAAGTAATGAGTAGGGCCGTGCCAGGCTGCAGATTTGGCATTTCACCACTGAACCTTTGTGACGTAATCAATCCGTTCAGATTTTCAACCTCAACGACCATCAATTATCTCAAATATCTTAGATCTTATTTTTGATGTTCGTGCACCAGATGAGTCAGGTCAGAAAGTTCTCGAAGGAAAAAAAAAATCATCATCAAGAATGAGAAAGGAGATAGAACTAAGAAAAATCTCCCAGCATGCCCTCTCGTCTCCGTCCTAGTAATCCACGAGCCATTTCGTAATGTCACACGCCTTGAGATCGGTCCGAGCCCTCGCTATGCCGTCGTAAGCATGGCTTTTGGTGATAGATCTTCTGAGTTCAGACGCGGCACTCAGTTCGTTAGCCACAATTTTTTTTTCCAATCATCTATGCGTCCAACTGCCTCCACTACGTCCATCTGTAGCTAGTAAACGCATGAAAACTGTGCCCAGTGGCGTAGCTAAGTTCATTGCA
This sequence comes from Lymnaea stagnalis, assembly GCA_964033795.1. Lineage (NCBI taxonomy): Eukaryota > Metazoa > Mollusca > Gastropoda > Lymnaeidae > Lymnaea > Lymnaea stagnalis. The sequence continues at coordinate 380,058 of CAXITT010000120.1, forward strand.
GCCCTGGGCGGGCCAATACTTAGCTCCCTATATATCCTCTTTCGATGACAAAACACTCTGCTATTTTTCTCTCTAAAATTCCACCCCTCAATACATAGATAAAAAGGCGCTCGGGGTGTTCTGCCCCTAGTGCCCCCTTTCCTACGAAGGTTGGTATATCTGAGAATTATCGTGGTGAAATGATGCCCCCTCACCATATTAGGCGTCAATAATGGGCATAAATAACCGGCATAAATTACGGGCATTAATTACGGGCATAAACACATTTGAAGAGTAACAGCAAGCAATCTGATACAACAAGCACAAGTTAATAGATTTAGAAATAGATTTTAAACTGCAAAAATATATATATATATATATATTTTCCCTTGACTGTAGCACAATAGAGTCACGCATTTTTTTAGAGTCACGCTTTTTTTAGAAATGACATGTCACACACCACGTTAACCACGTGACAAGTGCATCTCTCCTCTTTCTCTCGACAGTGATTCTCAAGATATTCTCCACCTTCACCAGTTGGCCAACCTCATTGGTTTTCTTTCCCCTTCCGCTGATTAGTGACGTCATATCGAGGCTACTCTACTCAAGGACCAAGCATGTTCAGCCTATTGCACAGCCTCGCAAGCAACACGATCTGACCCGGGGCCTCTCGTAGTTTGAGAATAACACAACTCCCACCATCCAGTGTTTCTTTCAGAAATTTTTCCCCGGAGGGGCACGTCAGCAGATTTTCCGG
>CAXITT010000120.1:391384-424257 GCA_964033795.1 Lymnaea stagnalis
TACTAACTACTCCATTACTAACTACTCCATTACTAACTACTCCATTACTAACTAATCCACTACCAACTACTCCATTACTAACTACTCCATTACTAACTACTCCACTACTAACTACTCCATTACTAACTACTCCATTACTAACTACTCCATTACTAACTAATCCACTACTAACTACTCCATTACTAGCTACTCCACTACTAGCTACTCCATTACTAACTAATCCATTACTAACTACTCCATTACTAACTACTCCATTACTAACTAATCCATTACTAACTACTCCATTACTAACTACTCCATTACTAACTACTCCACTACTAACTACTCCATTACTAACTAATCCACTACTAACTACTCCATTACTAACTACTCCATTACTAACTACTCCATTACTAACTAATCCACTACTAGCTACTCCATTACTAACTACTCCATTACTAACTAATCCACTACTAACTAATCCACTACTAACTACTCCATTACTAACTAATCCACTACTAACTACTCCATTACTAACTACTCCATTACTAACTACTCCATTACTAACTACTCCATTACTAGCTACTCCACTACTAGCTACTCCATTACTAACTACTCCATTACTAACTACTCCATTACTAACTACTCCATTACTAACTACTCCATTACTAACTACTCCATTACTAACTAATCCATTACTAACTAATCCATTACTAACTACTCCATTACTAACTACTCCATTACTAACTAATCCATTACTAACTACTCCATTACTAACTACTCCATTACTAACAACTCCATTACTAACTACTCCATTACTAACTACTCCATTACTAACTACTCCACTACTAACTACTCCATTACTAACTACTCCATTACTAACTACTCCATTACTAACTAATCCACTACTAACTACTCCATTACTAACTACTCCATTACTAACTACTCCATTACTAACTACTCCATTACTAACTACTCCATTACTAACTACTCCATTACTAACTACTCCATTACTAACTACTCCATTACTAACTACTCCATTACTAACTACTCCATTACTAACTACTCCATTACTAACTACTCCATTACTAACTACTCCATTACTAACTACTCCATTACTAACTACTCCATTACTAACTACTCCATTACTAACTACTCCATTACTAACTACTCCATTACTAACTACTCCATTACTAACTACTCCATTACTAACTACTCCATTACTAACTACTCCATTACTAACTACTCCATTACTAACTACTCCATTACTAACTACTCCATTACTAACTACTCCATTACTAACTACTCCATTACTAACTACTCCATTACTAACTACTCCATTACTAACTACTCCATTACTAACTACTCCATTACTAACTACTCCATTACTAACTACTCCATTACTAACTACTCCATTACTAACTACTCCATTACTAACTACTCCATTACTAACTACTCCATTACTAACTACTCCATTACTAACTACTCCATTACTAACTACTCCATTACTAACTACTCCATTACTAACTACTCCATTACTAACTACTCCATTACTAACTACTCCATTACTAACTACTCCATTACTAACTACTCCATTACTAACTACTCCATTACTAACTACTCCATTACTGCCGTTCAAACCATAACAAATCCATCAACGTCATTTCCTACAGGCAAATACGTCACAAAATACAAAGCATTAACCCAGTGGTTCTCACCCTTTCTTATGCCGCGACCCTTTAATACATTGGCTCATGTTGTGACGACCCCGACCCCAAATTATTTTCGTTGATCTTTTATAACTATGGAGTATATGTGTTTTCAGATGTGAAAGGGTTGTGCGACCTCCAAAGGGGTCGCGACCCACAGGTTGAGAACAGCTGCATTAACCGATCATAAATGTATAGACACACAATTAACGGATCATAAATTTATAGAGGCCCAGTTAACCGATCATAAATTTATAGAGGCACAATTAACCGATCATAAATTTATAGACCTACAATTAACCGATCATAAATTTTTAGACGCATAATTAACCAATCATAAATTTATAGACGCACAATTAACCGATCATAAATTTATAGAGACACAATTAACCGATCATAAATTTATAGAGACACAATCAACAGAACACTAATTTAAAGTGAAATAGTTACTCTTATTAATATGCACAAACTGAGACGGAAAAAGTGTAATAGCCTATAAAGAAACTCCACCCGTGGCGTAGGGGAAGGGGAAAGGGGGGGGGTGTCACTTTATTCTTTGTAAGTAGGCTTGGCATTGCCGACCAAATTGCAACTTGGCATTGCCGACCAAGTGCAGCTTGACATTGCCGACCAGGTGCAGCCCGCATTTCCGACCAAGTGCAGCTTGACATTTCCGACCAGGTGCAGCCCGCATTTCCGACCAAGTGCAGCTTGACATTTCCGACCAGGTGCAGCCCGCATTTCCGACCAAGTGCAGCTTGACATTGCCGACCAAGTGCAGCTTGGCATTGCCGACCAGTCCTGATAAGTCCTATCGGGTTAGTCCTATCGGGTCAGTCCTATCTGAGCCAAGTAATGTCCTAGCTGTGATGTCCTGTCAGAGTCAAGTTGACGTCCTATCTGGACTTTCTTGTCTTAGTCAAGAGAGTTTCCTGTTTGGACTGCCCCATCTGGTACTTTGGTTACGTGATGGTGTGTTAGTGGTGTAGTGATGTGATGATGTAGTGACGTGAAGGTGTAGTGATGAGTTGGTGTAGTGATATGATGATGTAATGATGTCTTGATGTCTTGATGTGTTGGTGTAGTGATGTGATGATGTAATGATGTGATGGAGTTGTGATGTGATGATGTCTTGATGTGATGGAGTCGTGAAGTGATGGTGTAGTGATGTGATGGTGTAGTAATGTGATGATGTCTTGATGATGGTGTGGCTATGTGATGGTGTAATGATGTGATCGAGTCGTGAAGTGATGGTGTAGTTATGTGATGATGTTTTGATGTGATGATGTAGTGATATGATGATGTAGTGAATGATGATGTAGTGATATGATGATGTAGTGATATGATGATGTAGTGATATGATGATGTAGTGATGTGATGTGTAGCATCGTTCCTTACAACATGTGTGATGACCATTTCCAAAATCCGGTTGACCTCATGATCTCACCGAACTTTTACCCTTAAAGCATCGAATCCAAAATTATTTTCTTTGAACCTGTACGTCACGGTAGCAGACGGTGTGATAGGCATTAGACATGGTGCGATAGGCATAGACACACGGCTTGGTAGGCAAGACACACGGCTTGGTAGGAAAGGCACACGGCTTGGTAGGAAAGGCACACGGCTTGGTAAGAAAGGCACACGGCTTGGTAGGAAAGACACACTGCTTGGTAGGAAAGGCACACGGCTTGGTAAGCAAGACACACGGCTTGGTAAGAAAGACACACGGCTTGGTAAGAAAGACACACGGCTTGGTAGGCAAGACACACGGCTTTGTAAGAAAGACACACGGCTTGGTAAGAAAGACACACGGTTTGGTAGAGACATTCGGCGTGACAGATGTAGCACACGGTTTATCTCAACTGACAAATTCACTAACTATCCAGCAGTGTAAAAAGCGAGAAACCGTGTGTCGCAAACGTGTGTCAATGTGTCTTTTAGCGGCTTTTAAAATGTGTCGCATGGGTGTCTTAGCCGTCTTGCATTGTGAGTCCGACACTCACTGAATGTGTCTTACACGTTTCTAATTCTATGTCGAACTCGTGTCCAAGGTTGTTTGTGTCGCAACCTATTTACATAAAGTGTCTGAAACACGTTCATATATCTGTGTCGCATCTGTTTCAGTGGACCTAAAATTGTGATGCGTTGGGAAGGCGTTCAAAGGGTCAGACATAAAAACGTAAGAAACCCTATTTCACAACATACATGATAACATAAAGGACTTACCTTGTGGGAAGATTATCCGAGAACGAAACGCTACCTGTCCGCGTATCAGGAATATCCTGCCATATATCCGCACATATCCGTGTATCCAGAAATATCCGAGAAGCTAATACACAGACTGTCCGTGTAGCGAGAATATCCGGAGGGATTTCACCAAAAATATCCGCGAATTGAGAATATACTATCGGGAGGTTGTTGATTTTTTTTTTTGTGTGTGTCTCCACCGATGCCGTCCGCGCAACAAATTGTTGGGTCAGTGAGAGGTGGGGGGGGGGCAGGATCGATATCTTATTAGCACATATTTTATACACTCTTAATTAAGGAGGATCGATCCCCTGCACCAGTCCGTGGTACGGTGGTGGGTGGTTCGGGTGGCGGGGGCAGCAGTGGTGGGGGCGGGCGAGGAGGGCGTCATAACTAAGGTTGACACGCAGTTTCACACATCCACACAAAAGAGTTACATTTTATTCACAAAACGGCTTCACGCGACGTCGGAGGGAAAAGGGGGAGGGGGGGGGGGCACGAGGCGAGATGGTTTGGAAAACTCGCTCGACATTTCGCTTGCGGGCTCAGCTAAGGGGGGGGGGGGGGAAAGGAGGTGGAGGGATGGTGACATAGGTGTAGACATAGTGGTGGATGTGACGAAGGGGGAGATAGGAGAGGGGTGCGCCATGGGCGGATATAGAGTGGAAGATATGACACGGGCGTAGAGGGGATGGGACCTAACCGAAAAGAAAAAGAAAAAAAAAACCAGATGGTGTTCCATTGATGGAGATAGGACAGGGATGTTACATGGGCGGAGATAAATTGTTGCTTTTTACAAAGGGGAAGAGAGAGAAAGGGCGAAGGGGTAAGAGAGAAAGATTGATGGAGGGGGTTAGAGTGAGAGGAAAAGACAAAGGAAAGGAGAGAGGGTGATAAGGGGAGATAGGATGGAGATAGAGGCTGGAGAGAGAGAGGCTGGAGAGAGAGAGGGTGGAAAGAGAGAGAGAAGGATGGGGAGGCGGAGAGAGAGAGAGGGTGATGTGGCATAGGAGGGGATTTGCAATAGAGATAACCAATTTTACTGGTTCCCATTTCTGTCGGGCAATCCCAGCCTGTGCTGTTTTGCGGACAAAAAGCTTCAATCAATAGATTGTTGAGCTGGGTTTCAAGAAATGTTTTTCAGAAACAAGAAAAATAATGAATTTTTATTTGTCTCTCTATAGCAACTGTTTGCTTGCCAACATGGGTGTACTTATCTGCCTCTGTGTAGCGACTCTATATGGCCCACATGTGTGTAACTCTTATCTGGCTTTGTATAGCGACTCTAGATGGCCCACAATGGTGTAACTCTTATGTGGCTCTGTTTAGCAACTCCAGATGGCCCTCAATGGTGTAACTCTTATGTGGCTCTGTTTAGCAAATCTAGATGGCCCAAATGGGTGTAACTCTTATCTGGCTCTGTATAGTAACTGCTAGATGGCCCACATGGGTGTTACTCTTATGTTGCTCTGTATAGCAACTCTAGATGGCCCACATGGATGTAACTCTTACCTGGCTCTTTATAGCAAATCTTAGATGGCCCACATGGATATAAATTTGGCTCTTTAAAGCAAATCTTAGATGTCCTACATGGATGTAACTTTGGCTCTGTATAGCAACTCTAGATGGCCCACATGGATGTAACTTTGGCTCTGTATAGCAACTCTAGATGGCCCACATGAATCTAACTTTGGCTCTGTATTGCAAATCTTCGATGGACCACATGGGTGTAACTTGTGACTCCCTGTGAAACACATTGATTGTAAAAATCAGGGGTCTCCAACTCTTATGCCCTGGAGTCATGGAACGCTAAAAAAAAGAAATTACATTTTTTAGGGGAGCCTTCAACCCCACATACCTCTCACCTCGTATTGCATAACATAATATTGCATCCACATATTGAACTGTTAGCCCTCCATCCAAAGTCAAAGTTGAGACAAGTCTGGCTTAATCCATGGAGATAGACATATTAATCAAATGATAGAAAAAAGCCAAATGCCGTTCTCTAATCACAAGATCACAAGATCAATCGACGAGCCTTTGGAAGTTTAAAAAAATCATGCTTGATCCCATTACACCCCAGGCGGCTACTGAATTTTTGTGTGGTTATTTTGGTACTGATTAGATCTTAAGTGGCCTTAAAAGACCAAAGACCAAGTCATGGATAATGATTCATTTCGTTTTTGCCTTTTTTTTAGTTTGTTTACGCATGGAATGTTTGCTTTGTTCAATCAATGGGTTTTGGTGTCGAGATTAACTGAGAAATTTTGTTGTTATAATTTTGTTGATCACGTTTGGAAACCTAGAGCTCTTAGAAATCTATTTCAAAAAATATAAAAGACAAATACCACTGATTGTCTGATTGATTGACAGACTGACTGACTGACTGATTGATTGATTGACTGATTAACTGACTAATTGACACACTGTCTCACTGATTGACGCACTGACTTACTGACTGATTGGTACACTGACTGACTGTCTGACTGACAGACTGACTGATTCACTGACTGTTTTTCGTATCTCTGTAGTAAAAATAAAATAAAAAAGGAGCATGGAAATAAAAATTTGAACCGGGTAGAGAGACAATTTGAACCGGGTAGAGAGACAATTTGAACCGGGTAGAGAGACAATTCGAACCGGGTAGAGATAAAATTTGAACCGGGTAGAGAGACAATTTGAACAGACATTTTGTAAGAGGTAAGTGACATTTTAAACGTTTTAGAGACAAGAATAAAATAAAGAGTGAGAGGGGAAACAAAAGAAAGAGTAACCACTTGAAGTTTGGCCATACGGGCCAGGTGCAGACTGCTGGAGGTATTTTTGCACGACACACAAGCTGGAGATCGTCTTTAAAAGTGCATTTCTCTTGTCTTTTGGGGAACGGCGTGTCACAATCTGGGTCCGATGTTTCAAGTTTTTTTTTGAAAAACCGTGCATAATTTCCTCTAAGCTTCCACTGATCCTCAAACTATGTGAAATATATCTACTCCCAAATTTTATTTTACTTAAAACATGAAATTTCGAAAGAGAAAAGCTCATGAATGTAATTTAACACACAAAATAAACACTACAATCTATATATGTATAATTCGCCAGAAACTAGGGCACAACAAGACCAAGACCAAGACGACCACGCAGGCTATATATAGATACGCCAGAGCAAGCAAGACGCAGGCAAACCCTCCTCTCGCTTGCCAGCCAGCTCGCGGCGTCTGCTAAGCCGCGGGTCAGCTATAGTTCATGGGCGTGAAATAAAAAGTGTGCAGTGACGTATCATGAAAAAGGGGGGAGGAGGAGTTTAGCAAAATTGGCATTATAAATGTGCGTAGCATGAGTTCACGTTTTTGTCAAGTGACCCAATTTTCGTCTCGAACTTAGAGCTGTAGCGTCCACCACTTAACCCCCCCCCCCCCATACCTCCCCACCCCCTACACTTTTGCTTGTTTTGATATTCAATTCAACGATTAAATGTATTGCGCTCTACCATTATTCACCATTCCCCATAATGATATTGGGTGATTCAATGTCTAAATTTTATTTTCTAGAGGGTTCTAACCCCCTTCTTATAAATAAGCCAGCAGCTTTCCCAGCCGGAAACGAATTTAACTGAATTCCCTAGACAATTAGGAGACTTGATATAGTTATAGCAGTCTTACAAGATTTTAATCTATGCTTGTATAAATTAATATGGGTACTTTCGAGAAGTATAGGCTACTATTTTACTTGCTGTGTTGTAATTTTATATTGTTTTTATTTCTGTATATTTGTAGTTTGTAATATTATTTGTTACGCACGGGCTTCTAATATTATGTGACATTAATCTCCTATTTTAATTGGCTCTTTGTAGACAGTGCCTAACAAAGGACGATACCAATGAGTCAACAATATTAAAGATACGACCCAAAACAGTTTCTAGTTACAATTAATAAGATTTATCAAGTATTTATGTAATTACAAAACAAAAGAAATATCATTACAAATCATCAACTTACAGAATGGTAGATCGTGTACCGGTACACAGTTAACACAGTTAGTATAATGTGCCAATGAATAATTATGAAATGCGAAATAAACACATATGAGCACACAAATACACAAAGAATAATACACGCCTCGTAAAGTAAAAAATATCTATCTTAATCTCTGTCTCTCCGTATCTGTCAATCCCTTACATACATGTAGCGTAAGACGCTTCAAGAAAAGAATTATGAAGTGTTGTTTACATTTCTCGGGTTATCGAGAAGATTCGACAAGATACCAGGAGACATACTACCCAATGTGTAATTGGCAGTGGTTGTAAACAAGATACATCAAAGATAATTTAAACCACGCCCACAACAAATGCTACCGTCTGCTAGGGATCTAATTTAGGTCAAGCAAAGTTCACGAACGGTGAATGTGTGCTACAAAAAATATAATTAAAAAATGTGATGGAATAAACACTTTTCGTAGTGTTAATTTCACTAGCTTTCGTAGCGTTTTCTTTGTATACTCATGACGTATTGTTCATTTAAATAGCCAGTTCTTAAAACTAATTAAATTCGCCGAAACCCTATGACGGTACGTAACAAAACAGCGCCATGAAACAAGGTTATACAGCATTATGGGATAATACACATTGCTATCATTGAATTAACGTCATGATTCTAACACTGCCAAAAAGTACCCCGCTATGAAACAACCGGACAACGAGACACCCTGATTAGAAGACGCCCTAACTACAAGACTCTCCGACTACAAAACTCCCCGACTACATGACTCCCAAAATGCATGACTCCCCAACTAAAAGACTCCCCGACTACATTACTCCCCAACTACATAACTCCCCGACTACTTGACTCCCCAACTACAAGACTCCCCGACTACTTGACTCCCCGACTACATGACTCCCCGACTACATGACTCCCCAACTACAAACTCCAAAACTGCAAAGCTCCCCGACTTCAAGACGCTCCGACTACAAGACTCCCCGACCTAAAAGACTCCCTGACTACAAGACTCCCTGACTAAAAGACTCCCTGACTACAAGACACCCCGACTACAAGACACCCCGACTACAAGACACCCCGACTACATGACTTCCTGTAACACTCCGTTTAGAAGACCCATGAATAATAGACTCCCGACTGACTCCCGAAGACACTGTAGCTTTGGGACATAAGCTGAAACATGACGCCAAGCGGGGAGTCACAAGACATCAAGGCCTGGCCACCTGACTATCGATTCATTTACCCTTCATGTGTGTGTGGGTGGGGGTTGGGGGGGGGGCCTCATTGAGAAGAAAATATATACCCGTTTTTGTGTTTGAGTGAGCGAGACACAAACGGATGGGGGAGTGGGGAGGGAAGTGAGGGAGAGAGACTGGAAGTGGAGTCACTTTGCGAACAAATTTTTAAGAGAGAGAGAGAGAGAGAGAGTGGAGGAAGTGAAGAGAGAAGAGGGAAAGAGAATGGATAGAGAAATCTTAATAAGAGGAGTTTATAGCAGTAAAGAGTGAACGAATGAAAGAGAGGAAGGAAGTTATCTCTCTCTCTCTCTCTCTCTCTCACACACACACACAGGCATACACACAGATAAACATATACACACAGGCAGACACACACAGGCAAACACGAACAGGCAGACACACATGCAGATACGCACACAGACAGACACAGAGATACACACACACCAGGCAGACACACATAGACTGACACACACCGGCTGACAGAAAAACGTGGTCAGACACACAAACATGCAAACACACAGGCAGACACAAAAACACAGGCAAAAACTAATACACACAATAAGGTCAAAATGAATGGAGGAAATGGTGAGAAAACGAAGGAGGAAATAAAAGACATATAAGTGATGGAGTGACCTGAGAGGTTGGGAGACATGAGGGTGTGAGACAGGGCGATGGGAGACAGGAAGATGGGACACATGAGGATGTTATGAGGATAGAAAACTATTAGAGAATGGGAGACAGAAGAGTGGTGTGGAGATAGAGATCTATCAGAGGATGTGAAAAGAAATCGTCCAAGTTGGCATATTGTCCAAGTGGAATGTGTTGTGGTTGTTGTTTTTTGTAGCAAAATAAAACGGAGGGCGGCTGGAAATGTTGGTAAGCGGGATGGGTAAGGGGCTGGGGGGGGGGATGACGTAAGTTCCGTTTCCCCCTGGAGCTATTTCCGGATGGGGTTGGGACAGAGACATCGGGTTTTCCCACCATTATAACAATGGACGTCTGCTAGGCGGATTGAGCCGTCGGTCATAATGCTCTAAAGGTATTGGAGATTAAGACAGTTCACAGGCGTAGTCGTTACAGGACAACTTGAGGGCAACTTCAGGGCGACTTCAGGGCAACTTCAGGACATCTTCAGGACAACTTTAGAACAACTTTAGGACAACTTCAAGACAACTTCAGGACAACTTCAGGACAACTTCGGGGTCATCTTCAGGACAACTCTAGGACAACTTGAGGGCAACTTCAGGGCAACTTCAGGAACACTTCAGGACAACGTCAGGACATCTTCAGGACAACTTTAGAACAACTTTAGGACAACTTCAAGACATCTTCAGAACAACTTCAGGACAACTTCGGGACAACTTGAGGGCAACTTCAGGACAACTTCAGGACAACTCTAAGACAACTTCGGGTCATCTTCAGGACAAATTTAGGACATCTTCAGGACATCTTCAGGAAAACTTTAGGAGAACTTCAGAACAACTTCAGGACAACTTGAGGGTAACTTCAGAACAACTTTAGGAAATTTTCAGGACATCTTCAGGACAACTTTAGGACAACTTCAGGACAACTTGAGGGTAACTTCAGAACAACTTTAGGACATCTTCACGACATCTTCAGAACCAAATGCTTCCTTCCTAAAACATAATTGTACTTCTTGGGATGCTTAAATCTTTTATATTAACTTCGCTTTTGTGTGTTTAGGGCAAAATCTTCGGACGGCTAATTGAACCACTTCCCGTCAACGTATAGAGTTGAAACTTGTCGATGACAGCAAATTTTTTTTCAAATTCTCAGCCCAAACCCCCAGAAATCAGTTGTTTGCTCCTGTTGCTCAAGGGGAGATGATTTCTTCACGAAACAAAATTCCCGATAACTGCTCTGAGTCAAACTCTTTTTTTTTTTTCTTGTTAATATCGCAAGTGCGTTTGGTGCGTAATATTTTTTGTTTTGTTTTTCCGAACTAGTTGTTGAAATAAATCTGCGGTGTAAAACGGGGGATATGCATCGTAATAGACCTTTATATAATGCAGTTGTAGGAAGTGAGAGGCAGGCAAAAGATGTATAATGCAGACAAAAGACATCAGACGGTGATAGGAAGACAAAAGGCGGTGAAGGGCAGACAAAAGAGAGTGGCAGGCCATTCCCTCAAAAGGGGGAGGGGGTCGGCGTTTCAGGCATTCGGAGGGAAGGAAGGGAGGGAGGTAAACTTTCAGCGCCCCAATTAGATATTATGACGCCAGTGGCGTAAAATAGGTTGTCCACCCCAGACTTATTTCTTAATACGGAGGGGAAGGCGTTTTCGGCCAAACGAGGTTTTTATTTGAAAGGGGTGACAAAAATCTTTGCTCATCCCGAGAGACATAAACCTTGGCTACGCCACTGTATTGCCAAGAGCTATTTCTGACACTGGCATCCGCCACCATTCATAACCTGGATTCAGTCCGGTTGTGTCACGCCCCTAGGGTATGCTTTTTGCACGAGCCTAGTTTCGCCCTGGTTCTGTCAATTTGATGATGAGGAGCAGTAATTTAGGTCGCCGAAGTCTGGTGAGAACTGTTTGATCAGTTATGTACATGTTATCATTACTCCGAGTCAAACGGGAGAGATTTAGGTGAGATATATTGAGAGATAGATAGATATAGATAATGATCATATTGATTCCATCTCCGCCTATGCTCCATTCGTCTCGTGCTACGCCTGGGCGACCCAGCACTTAAGTATGAGGGAAACACATTGTCTGACACTCCATTGTGCCGTAACGAGGGGGTAAAAAATACAAGCTATGTTATTGTGTCTGTCAAGATCAATACAGAAGCCAGTTAACTATGTGTACTCAGTTGTGCACCATTAATTTTCTGTACGGTTAGAAGCGGTGACGTGCCCAGAGTTTTGCCGCCACCCTTTCATGGACAAACTACTCGCCACTTAGCCGAAAATGCCGCCCCTCCATAGAAAGAAAAAAAAAAGTGCCTAATTGGGTGGGGCATATGCCTACTCCCATATGCCCCTGCGCCACTGATTTAAACCCTAACCCTAAACCAAATAAATTGCACATTGCCTCTCCGATATCCTTTAAAGTAATTTTTATTTCCCCAAATACACAAAATTGTATTTTAAATTGAGCATTTTGGATAAGAATTTTGTCTAAACCTAGGACATCAAAAAATGGAATTGGCATGATAATTGCAGGGGTGGACTGGGCCGCCGGGACACCGGGAAGATTCCCGATGGGCCGCTAGGACCGGGGTTATAATAAAAATAAAAGTCATGAAGATAGGGCCGCTTTGATTTTTTCCCGGGCCGCTTGAACTCCCCAGTCTACCCCTGGATAATTGAAATACTACGTCACAATAATCTTCATTTTTTTTATTTTTTTTTTAGCTTTCTACAGCTACTAGATTCTCATTTAGAAATTATTATTATTTTAATGCTTGCACATTGGTTGGGTAATTTGTTTCTTTTTCTGATATTAAAAAGACAAAAGGAATTGGGAATTCAATAAATATAGACTTAGTATTTTCTTTTAAAATGTTGTTATTTAGGAGACTTTGTTGCAAAATTAGAACATTTAAATAAGACACAAAGGCTTTCGATGTAATAATAATTGATGAAATGTCCACTATTTGTTTGAGCCCATTAAATTCTTAATTTAAATCAGTGGCGTAGCAAGGGGGGTGCAGACTGCAACAGGTGTCACCATCCCTGGGGGTGACACCAATTGAAAAATTGCATATTTACAGAGCACACACACTGCTCCGGTCTAATCGAATTTCATGCAAGGATGACTGATCACACGTCCATTTCCATCACGTGTCACCAATCCAACCGAGCGTGTCTAGGGGTTAATTATATTCACGTCACAAACCATTGATTAGTAATATTAAAATACAGTATCTTTATTAACTAAATCTCAACTGCCATTACTCACAAGACCACACTACACAAAATACACATATAATGCGTCATATCCCCTTTCACACAATACGTCACAAGTCACAAGATACAAAGCATATTTGATAAAACAACACACATAATCTCTAAACAACACGCAATCACAAGATACATTCAAGTCCTAAACGGCGTGCTTTATTAAATGTTCAAGTTTGATGTGGTTGGGCGATTCTTGTTACACGAATCGAATCATTGCAAATTAAAATTGTAAAAACATGACTTTTTATCCATTTTTAAGGTTAACAAAATGATGTAGCACATACTTTTCTAATAGGTCTATCCTTTAATAATTAATATAAATTTATTTAAATTTATATTTATTTTTTTAAATTTGAAACCAAATCTATCGAAACACAGAAATACTCAAAAATTAATATTTTTTACCCTTTTCTTCACGACCACAGCCTCTTGACATTTGAGCACAATGGTAAGACAGCGCAAGGTCTTTTACATGTCTGTGATTTCAAAATCATCCCCTTGGGTAAGTTAATCTTACATGACATGGAACATACCCTTGAAAATGCACTTTTAAAATCAGAACAATATGGAATTTTGGTAGTGAGAAGATTAAGGTTTAAGAAGACAGTAGCAGGGAGCAATTAATAGATGCTGGACTCTCTTTGCGAGGGGAAAAAAACAGTAGGGAGATGCTGGTGTCTAATGATATCTTTCATTCTGAACCCTAGATCAGATCGTCAATGATCGAGGAAGTACCAGATATGGTTGAGGCTGTTAAACCCAAGAGTCTACTCTTAAGTGATTAAGTGAAGAAGAGTTATTGGTGTCCGTTCCAAAATTAAACTCTTTCTATGAGGAGTTATCAGAAGATGAACTTTTAATTTTAACGTAAGTACCAAGGATTAGAAGACATCTAAAGGCAGCTGATATTGAATTTAACAAAACTTTGGACTGGTCAGTATTTGATTTTTGAAATTCTTAGCTGAAAAGGAGTTCCTGGAATCTCTTCCAATACTCTCGCTAAACCTGCAAATGTTTTTTTTTACAATCTGTGTATGAGGCTTCAGGAGAGCGGAGCTTTTCAAAACTAAGGCTTATCCATAACTATCTAGCATGGAACAGTCAAGGCTTTTTGGCCTGGCTCTACTATCAATTAAAAGTGACTCGGTGAAGGATGTTGGTTTTGATAAAGTCACTGACAGGTTTGCAGCTTTGAAGCACAGGAAATGAAAATTTTAAATAAAGAAAATGCAATGTAAAAATAACGATAACTTAACGTTGTTACAGTTCTTAAATACATTGACCTCTTAACCTTTCATTAATGTGTTTTTGATCGTATCATTGTCAGACTTTGGACTTATTTTAACAAGAAGAAAGCCACCGTTGAAGTTGGGGTGGGGTGTGTGGACACCATGATTTACCCCACCAGGTGACACCAACCCCATGTACGCCACTGATTTAAATTATATATATCAATTTTTTTTTTTTAAGTTTTCCTTTTGTAGCTCAAGTATTTGTATGAGAACCTGGAATCGATTACATTAAAATGTATGCTAATCACTATATTTCTTAAAGTATAATGCCATAAAACCACCATTGACTCCACGATAAACAGCAGTCACGGGCCGGATTCAACTCGCAGATCTCAGTTTTCCGACCCGTGGTCTGAAACACAGAGAAAAATTGGAGTGACAACAGACAGGCGAGACGGTCGTGGGCAGATAATAAATCGCTGGCGAACGGAAAAAAATACCGAATTATATCTGTGAGAGAAAACTTGCATACGCAAAACAGAAATGATGGGGGAGAATTATTTATAACTGCATACTCTCTAGGCTCTTCGCTTTAAAAAAAAAGTCATTAAGTTTGGGAAATAGATTTAAAAAAAAAAATAGACCCAAAATAAAAATAAAAACGAAACACGCAAATATTCTAGAACAGAGGTTCCCAAACTGTGCTCCTCGGGTTTTTCACAGGGGCACCGCGAAGTGGTAAATTAATTTCTTTGTGTCTGTGTGAATGTCGCTTTACATGTGTCGCTGTGAAACTCGCTACACTTGTGTCGCTGTGAAAGTCTTGCGCGCGTTTTACCTCTATTTCGTCATTTTCATTGTCGATTTGCGCTTTTATTGTTAGATATAAACTAAGACTTTTGGTCGACACCTTCGTCATATGTCTGTCATATGTCTCATCACGTTCAGATGCTCCCTTACCCTATGACTTATGTTTCCATTTTATATGCTACTCGTTTCCTGATTTCTCCACACATTCAACTTGTGTGGAAGTGTTAACTGATTTCTCCACACATTCAACTTGTGTGGAAGTGTTAACTGATTTCTCCACACTTTCAACTTGTGTGGAAGTGTTAACTGATTTCTCCACACATTCAACTTGTGTGGAAATGTTAAGATCCAGAAAAACGGCTTGAACTCCATATTTCCCTGACAATTTTTTGACAATGTCATTTTTTTTTCCTGACGTGTCGTCTAAATTAATTCGCTATCATGGCATGGGGATACAATGATTGACATGTCAGATGATAAGATCGTTTAACTGGCTCGCCACTGCGCTCTGTGTATCTATCAGGGATTTTGAGCAAGTCTTTCTTGCTCCGCTCCAGGCGAAAGTTTGCTCAGCTCGTGCCACCCAGCTCCGGAAATATTACAATTGGAAGTGGGCTGGTTCTGGGGGTGCTCAGTGTAAAAGAAATGTTTGAAAGAATGTGTTGCCATCGGGCAGCGAGTCTATGTGCCAAGTTTCAGCTCGATAGCGTGACAGGAAGTGGGTCTTTAAGCCGTCCGAAGATTTTGCCACCCTGGCCGGCCAACTCCGAACAAAAACGAAGTCAACAAAAAGGATTTAAAAAGAAGACACCCATTGCATATGCCAAAATCTGTTGTTTTCCACCGTATGGTAAATCCAGAAAATGCTCAATCGTTTATGTAATTCCATTTACATTCTTCCAATATTTTGGCACGCATTTAGAACTGCGGTTCTCCCCCTGTTGGTCGCGACCTCCTCGGCTGTCGCCTGATAATTTGTTAGGGGTCGTTTGGGAAGATTGTAACTATGTATTTGTATCTATTTTCTACCAGCTGTCAATTAAATACGGTATTATTGTGTCTGTGCAGTTATCTGTCTAGTTTCTTGTCACTTCACCGTGACTACGCTACAGCTACTAATAGTTTCTTGTAACGTAAGTCACTGTGACTATACTGCAGCTACACAGTTTCTTGTCACTGTTACTATACTGCAGCGACTAATAGTGTCTTGTCACGTCACTGTGACTATACTGTAGCTACAAATAGTTTCTTGTCACTGCTACTATGCTGCAGCTACTAATAGTTTCTTGTCACTTCACTGTGACTATACTGCAGCTACAAATAGTTTATTGTCACTGCTACTATGCTGCAGCTACTAATAGTTTCTTGTCACTTCACTGTGACTACGCTACAGCTACTAAGTAGATTCATCAAATATAAACAATTAGTATTATTGAAATATTTGGAAACTAGACTTGTTTATTTATGTTACAAGGGTATTCTCTAAAACGGTCACCAAGACGACGACCTGTCTCTCCTTCATATAATTTACCGCAATTTTTACACCGCAGTTACTGGTATATTGTAAGTAATACACCGGATGATTTATAGGTTTCTTCTCTTTTGGAGCGGCATCACTTCTTTCAACTCAATCACACTGATTTATTTTTCGCTTTAGCAGTTTAAGAAACATGTTCTTAGTATTAAATTGTCAATTTAATATGTGGGTTTAAAGTTAAAGGAGATCAAAGAGTGTGACAAAAGTTGTCAAATGTTAATTGATTTGTAATGTATCAAAGTTCAGGTCATTTCAGATTACAAAGAAACAATTCCATCTAAGGAACTTTCGGGGACTTACACTGATTCACCTTCCTTCAGCTAATTGGCACATTAATACATTTAGAAATACTCTGATAAGTGTCTCATATCGGCTAAACATTAATATATCATAATATCATACACTTACAATTTATTTTTTAAAATGAACAGTTTTAAATACCCATAAATGATTTACAGACTTTTGCTAGGAAACTTGTTATTTTTTTCTTTTTGTATGTAGTAAGATAAGGAAATATTCAATCAACGCAAAATGTTAGTGTTAATTTTATTCTATAACAATTTTCAGTATGTATTTTGGTGTTAGAATTGCTTTGTGGTGTCTATACGATGCTGTTGCATTAGATCTAGCTCAAGTACAATGATTAAGATGGTCATGGACGAGTTCGACTGACCAACTGTTCTAGGTACTAGTGGTAGCCTAAGTCTTCCCCCTGTCACTTTCCCTTATGGCGACTTCTCTTGTTTCCATACTGAATACTGGTTACCTACCTTTCATTAGTGGTTACTACCCTTGTAAACACACCCCCCCCCCTCTCCATCTTACTGGGGAAGCCTTTCATGAAATTGATTTGATGAAAATTTAAAAATATAATAAACACAATATAAAAATTGTATCTTTTTCTTTATTCACATTCTGCATTCAAAACATTAGAAGCCTGGTAAGACGCTCAACAAAGCAAACATGTAAATGTAATGTACAGGTACCAGAAGCAAACACTGAGCCCAGCTTGATACAAACACACCCTGCCACTGTCTTACATACACTCCACCTTGCAAGATTAACAAACACTGCCAAGTTTCTGAGTCTAGTGTTCACTCATAACTATAACACATCTCTGGGAATTAAAGGATTAATTCTTAATTTTATTACTGGTACAGCTAAATATTACAGTCAAATGCTGCTGGTGGTTACAGTAGAGATGATAATGACATGATAGATCAAACTATTTATCAACTTGAAAACTTAAAAGAAACAGACATCAATATGTGTTGTATAAAATTTTAAAAAAGGTGGATTTAGGTCAAGGTCATGTCCACTGGAACATGTTTGAGAAGGTTCATGTACACAGGTGGGTCACGCTGAATAAATCACACAGTGAATCAACACTCATGAACTTGACATTCGGGCATCTCACAGCAACAAACACTCATAACTACATTGGAATCTCAATCAAAACTCTTGAGGGTTTCCTCTGAATTATAAATAGATTGATATCAAGGACCTGTATCAATATTTACAATTGGGGGCAAAAAGGTTTCTTTACACAGGGGTTCCTAGTTAGTCAACTGAGCCCCTCCACTAAAGGCTAAATCTTTGTATCATCTCCCCTGTGGGCGTTTGATATTTATCACCAGTAAAGAGACCCATCACCTATAGTGAAGAGACACACCTCTACCACAGGCAAAGACACAGCCCACAAAATTTTAGAGAAGCACCTGCCCTTTATTGATGAGAAACACCTCACCTTTAGTGAAGAGACACACCTCACCTTTAGTGAAGAGACACACCTCACCTTTAGTGAAGAGACACACCTCACCTTTAGTGAAGAGAGACACCTCACCTTTAGTGAAGAGACACACTTCACCTTTATTTTAAGAGATCCATCTCATCTTTAGTGAAGAGACACACCTCACCTTTAGTGAAGAGACACACTTCACCTTTATTTTTAGAGACCTACCTCATCTTTAGTGAAGAGACACACCTCATCTTTAGTGAGAGACACACCTCAACTTTAGTGAAGAGACACACCTCACCTTTATTTTTAGAAACCCACCTCATCTTTAGTGAAGAGATACACCTCACCTAACCCCTGACTTTATGAATGCATTACAACAAGATGAATTAGTCCAAGTTGACAAAAACAGCTAAACCACAACTCTTTTTGTTGTGGACTAGGATAAGGCAGCTTGTTCTATAGCAATACGTAGATCATAGTGAATAGATCAACATAGACAATCAGCCGCACTGACCACAAGACATCGACCGTGGCCCTGATGGCTATGTTTGAACATCCCTGAAAGAGCACAGCACATCCATCAAAGTCATCAGGCCGAATCAGAAGATGAATGCTGTGAGGTGTCAGCAGAGGGGTAGGGTTGTGTGGAAGAGGAGGTCACATGGTCGCCAGGGGAGGGGGTGGAAGATTCAGGAGAGATTTCCTCCATCTTCCTTCTCTTCTTGGCCCGGGTGTCAGCCAAAACTTGCTCAATGGTCCTGGAGTCTTGCTTGTTTTTACTGGGCACTGTCAACACCAAGTGTCATAAATGACCATTCAATTGTAAGAGACAAAGATGGTTAAATTGTAAGAGACAGGGATGGTTAAATTGTAAGAGACAGGGATGGTTAAATTGTAATAGACAGGGATGGATAATTGTAAGAGACAGGGATAGTTAAATTGTAAGAGACAGGGATGGTTAAATTGTAAGAGACAGGGATGGTTAAATTGTAAGAGACAGGGATGGTTAATTGTAAGAGACAGGGCTGGTTAATTGTAAGAGACAGGGATGGTTAATTGTAAGAGACGGGGATGGTTAAATTGTAAGAGACAGGGATGGTTAAATTGTAAGAGACAGGGATGGTTAAATTGTAAGAGACAGGGATGGTTAAATTGTAAGTGACAGGGATGGTTAAATTGTAAGAGACAGGGATGGTTAAATTGTAAGAGACAGGGATGGTTAAATTGTAAGAGACAAAGATGGTTAAATTGTAAGAGACAGGGATGGTTAAATTGTAAGAGACAAAGATGGTTAAATTGTAAGAGACAGGGATGGTTAATTGTAAGAGACAGGGATGGTTAAATTGTAAGAGACAGGGATGTTAATTGTAAGAGACAAAGATGGTTAAATTGTAAGAGACAAAGATGGTTAAATTGTAAGAGACAGGGATGGTTAATTGTAATAGACAGGGATGGTTAAATTGTAAGAGACAGGGATGGTTAAATTGTAAGAGACAAAGATGGTTAAATTGTAAGAGACAAAGATGGTTAAATTGCAAGAGACAGGGATGGTTAAATTGTAAGAGACAGGGATGGTTAAATTGTAAGAGACAGGGATGGTTAAATTGTAAGAGACAAAGATGGTTAAATTGTAAGAGACAAAGATGGTTAATTGTAAGAGACAGGGATGGTTAAATTGTAAGAGACAAAGATGGTTAAATTGTAAGAGACAGGGATGGTTAAATTGTAAGAGACAAAGATGGTTAATTGTAAGAGACAGGGATGGTTAAATTGTAAGAGACAAAGATGGTTAAATTGTAAGAGACAGGGATGGTTAAATTGTAAGAGACAGGGATGGTTAAATTGTAAGAGACAAAGATGGTTAAATTGTAAGAGACAGGGATGGTTAAATTGTAAGAGACAAAGATGGTTAAATTGTAAGAGACAGGGATGGTTAAATTGTAAGAGACGGGGATGGTTAAATTGTAAGAGACAGGGATGGTTAAATTGTAAGAGACAGGGATAGTTAAATTGTAAGAGACAGGGATGGTTAATTGTAAGAGACAGGGATGGTTAATTGTAAGAGACAGGGATGGTTAAATTGTAAGAGACAGGGATGGTTAAATTGTAAGAGACAGGGATGGTTAAATTGTAAGAGACAGGGATGGTTAATTGTAAGAGACAGGGATGGTTAAATTGTAAGAGACAGGGATGGTTAAATTGTAAGAGACAGGGATGGTTAAATTGTAAGAGACAGGGATGGTTAAATTGTAAGAGACAAAGATGGTTAAATTGTAAGAGACAGGGATGGTTAAATTGTAAGAGACAGGGATGGTTAAATTGTAAGAGACGGGGATGGTTAAATTGTAAGAGACGGGGATGGTTAAATTGTAATAGACAGGGATGGTTAAATTGTAAGAGACAGGGATGGTTAATTGTAAGAGACGGGGATGGTTAAATTGTAATAGACAGGGATGGTTAAATTGTAAGAGAGGGGGATGGTTAAATTGTAAGAGACGGGGATGGTTAAATTGTAATAGACAGGGATGGTTAAATTGTAAGAGACAAAGATGGTTAAATTGTAATAGACAGGGATGGTTAAATTGTAAGAGACAGGGATGGTTAAATTGTAAGAGACAGGGATGGTTAAATTGTAAGAGACAAAGATGGTTAAATTGTAAGAGACAAAGATGGTTAAATTGTAATAGACAGGGATGGTTAAATTGTAAGAGACAGGGATGGTTAAATTGTAAGAGACGGGGATGGTTAATTGTAAGAGACAGGGATGGTTAAATTGTAAGAGACAAAGATGGGTAAATTGTAAGAGACAAAGATGGTTAAATTGTAATAGACAGGGATGGTTAAATTGTAATAGACAAAGATGGTTAAATTGTAAGAGACAAAGATGGTTAAATTGTAATAGACAGGGATGGTTAAATTGTAATAGACAAAGATGGTTAAATTGTAAGAGACAAAGATGGTTAAATTGTAAGAGACGGGGATGGTTAAATTGTAAGAGACAAAGATGGTTAAATTGTAAGAGACAGGGATGGCTAAAGTGTAAGAGATCATTAACAGACCTGCCAACCTGCCAAGAAAACAAATCTGAGGGTGTGAGGTTTATTATCTACATACTAATGTACAAGCTTTTTTTTTTTGGTATATAAAGAAATAAAAAGTTCCCTCCACTATCTTCAAAGAGTCCACAGAACAAGCACAGAACATGAGAAACACATGACTGGAAATGTTTGTATACAGATCTATACAGAACTTAATATCCATTTTATTTACATGCTGCTAAGAGTTCAGTTTTAAATTGAGTTTTCCAGCATATCCCTAGTGGCCTTTTTGAACTTGCCCAACATCTCTTTGGACAACTGAAGGTTAGCATTGCAACTGCAAGTTAGAAAACATATCAACTTTCAGGCTTGCCCTTGTTTCATTGCAACTTTTCTTCCCTATCTTCTAGCAATCTGCCAGTCTGGAAACATTTCTTTGACTCTGCCATTAAAACGATCCGAGTTGGCTAGAGAAATATTGCCTTCAATAAAAAAGGTGGTAAAAAAAACTTCCCATGTGATAACTGAATCGCTTGATTCCTTGGCAAAGAAATTAGACTTGGATTTGGATGTCGTAAATTCACCTGCTTAGCTGCAGTCGCATATTGTTTTTTTTGTATGTTAAAAATGTTTATTAATATCACTGATCCCACCACTTTCAATAGATTTATCCATTTAATTGAGAAAAGCTTTAACAAAAAAAAAGGTCACAACACAACTGAATTATTTTTGAGCCTAGTAAAAGGATGAATGCTGATCGGATAATTTGATGATTGAAGAATGATTTGGAGATCCCGGTTCGCTTTGATAAAAACAAGGCAGTGTCTACAAGTCCGGTGACCGGACAGGACAAATAGTGCGGGAGATATTCATACGTTGGATATGTCATGCTTTATTTTGACATGGTCACTTTTAACCAATCGATCGTTATGTATACCAGCAAAGGTTCTAGAATTCCTTTTGTAGAATTGAAAATATTTCTTTTTCAAGTAAATGTCCAGACTAACTTGAATTTGTTGAAATGAAGTACCGTAAACTCTGATGGACTAGCAGAGATCAAGTGACAATGCTCACGGACAAATATCTCGGGCAACTTTGTTATGGCAGTATATATATATATATATATATAATAGCTGGACGAATATCTCAAGAACTTGTTCGTCTGGTCGCCGGACAAAGAAAGTGGCATCAACAAAATGCACCACTTCCTGTCGTACCCAAATTTTTTTTTTATTGTCGCTTTCGGATTTTTATGACGGGTGAAAAATTTATAACGTTTGGAAAATCTGAAATTTAAGGGGTTTGTTGGAAGGTCGGAATGAGGGTTAAAAAATCCATATAATTCAGACAAAGTCGGAGGGTTAGCAGGTCTGCATTAAGTTGTAAGAGATTGTTAATATATTGACTCAATTTATTGATTTCTATTTAAATTATACAAAATGGAATTGGGATTCCATTGGGGAATGGGATCACATCATGGAAGAGAATCACATCGGGGAACGAAATGTTGACAAAAAATATTATAAATAAGAAAAATTATAAATTTATTTTCTTTTTCTTTAGCAAAGTACTTTTTACAGGGCCAATAATTTCGATTTTAGCTAAATGGCTAAGTTTTTTTTCCAAATTTACTCCCGGGTTACACTGAGTATTTGGCTAGTAAGTTTATAACTAAAATGTACTCCCAGGTTATGCCGGGTATATTGCTAATTAATTTATTACTATAATGTACTCCCAGGTTATGCCGGGTTTATTGCTAATTAGTTTATTACTATAATGTACTCCCAGGTTATGCCGGGTATATTGCTAATTAGTTTATTACTATAATGTACTCCCAGGTTATGCCGGGTATATTGCTAATTAGTTTATTACTATAATGTACTCCCAGGTTATCTGTGGTATATTGTCTAGTAACTTTATAACTATAATGTACTCTTGGGTTACACCGGGTCTATTGGCTAGTAAGTTTAAAACTATATCTGCTGCCTGGTGGTTGTCTCAGCTTGGTAACAATTCCAGACTTTTAATGCCTCCAGGAAAACTATCCAGAGGAAGCTACAAGTTCAATTGGAATCAGATAATGTTTAAATAATACAGGGAAGAGAGAGAGAGAGGAAGTAAGAGAAAGAGGGGAGGGAAGGGTGTTGTGCACATTAGTGAAAATTTTTTTGGTGTCTGTAATATGTGGATGGCCACCTTCAAAATTTAACTTTAATAAACTTTTTATTTTCTTTTTACTTTTGGCTGAATTATTACTAACTTTTCATTTTAATTAATTATTCAGGGGGTTGTCCTCGTCGTCCCCCCCCCCCCCCCCCCCCCCTCAGCTCATCACATCTATTGAACCTAATAATTTATTTGTGTGCCAGTCAGAGTCCACCTGTGAATTTACTTAACTCACCAAAACCATAGGATGTGTTGGAGACAAGACCTCGGGCAGCTTCTTTGGCTGCCTCGTCGCCTATCAGATGCTTGTATTTATCTCTGTAGTTGGATGCTGGGATGTCCTTGGTGGGATCTGATGGCCTGCCTTTCTCTAGAGCTTCCTCCAATTCCTGAAACAGAACAGGCCATAGAGCACTTCAGAACCAGCAACTTTATCTAGGTTATACAAGTCACATTCATCAGTTCCTTTTATTCAGAGAATTCATCACAAAAAGTTTAATTAAACTAAATAAACTGGCATCAAGCTTTTTTTTATTTTTAATGAAAATTTTGAGAAAATATTCAACAAAAAAACCCCATCAAATTTGCTTTCAGAGCCAAGAGATAACAATGGGGATGAGACTTCCGAGTTCGATTTGGAGGTGATGAATCAGGATGCCAGGAAATGATTTACTGGTTTAGGAGGCAACTTTACACAAGAAATCTGGATTATAACTGCACTAATATAATCTCTCATCTACACCAGTCAGTTTGTCATCCAAGTACATGACAAGTAAACCTCATCAATTAAAAACGAAATTTGAGTTACTTGTTTGTAGTACAACCCAATTTGTATGTGTTCATCGATGATGCAAGACCCTGTATCCTTTTTAAAGTGTTTCTTAGGAACAGCTACTTTTATAATTACTTAAATAATTATAATATACTCCTCATGGTGACCCGCTTAATAAAGAAATCCATTGATTCTACCTATGTTTTAGTAAATAATTAAAAAATGTTACATATTTAAGATAAGATAAGATTCTTTTATTGATCCAAATAAATGAAATATTTTTTATTGCATTATACATTTTCAGCTAAAAAATAAAACTATTTGAACACAAGACATTTATAATATATTATTTCAAACAGCCATTCAGTGAGTTCTCTTAGCAAAATCGGAGACTTATTTGATCTCATTCAGATGTGTGACTTCAGAGGAGGCATGCCGGTAAATTCGTACAGATTGGGTAACAAAAGAATTTTTATATCTGTCAGTCCTCGCCCTGATGGAAAGAATTCGTCCCGAACGGCCCGATCCTAAGTATCTGTGATGAAGAGGGTGGGATGTATCATCCAAAATGTGTTTAGTTTTGCAAAAACATCTTTCTTCAAATAGTTCTTCAAGTAAAGGACGCTTAGTTTGTGTTATGTTCCTAGCTTTCTTCATTAGTCGGTTTATGCGGTGTTTAATATCAGACGTTGAATTCCCACACCAGCAGGTAATATTGAAATTAAGTTTGCTTCCAATAGTTGCACTGTAGAATAAGTTAACGACTTGCTTGTTTACACTGAAATTGTACAGTTTTTTGAGGTAGAACAGTCTTTGGTTGAGTTTCTTATACAGTATTTGGCCGTGCTCATGGCATGTTAGCTTATTATTAATGGTGACAGCTAAGTACTTGCATGCCTCCACTTTCTCCACATTTTGATTTTTTATGTTGAGATCTGTAATCTGGTGTTTCCCCCTCCTGAAATCAACAACCATTTCTTTAGTTTTTGAGACATTCAACTGGAGAAAATTTTCATCGCACCAATTGATAAAGCTCATAACTAAGTTGCGGTATATGCCTTCTCCTCCAGACATTAAACCAACAATGGTGGTATCATCAGCAAATTTTAAGATTGGAACGGTGTCGCTTGAGCTTTGAATATCATTTGTATATATGGTATACAGTACAGGAGAGAGAACGCAGCCTTGTGGTGCCCCGGTGCTTATTTCTCTGGTTAGAGATACTTGGTTATTTACTTTGATATATTGTGGTCGATTTGTTAAAAAGTTCAGTATCCAAGCCTGAATATTTAAATTGACAACTAACGAGGAAAGTTTCTTTATCATAAGGTGTGGTTGGATAGTGTTAAATGCTGATGACAAGTCTAAGAAAAGCACTCTGGCATATTTATTCCTACAGCTATAACTTGACTGTGAAGACTAGTCATAAATGGCAAGACACCAATTTTTTAAGCCTAGGCAAAGCTGTTTGCTTTCTTCAGAAGTTGTTACGAACTGCTAAAGGGGATAAGCAGTTCAATAGCTTCGTTACATCTAGGGGGAAGTACTCAACAAATCCATGATTTATATGTCATGGCTCTTTACTGAAAATAGTCAAAGTAAGCTAATGGTGACAAGCTGATTACTTGGGCAGGTTGAAGAGTTAACATTAAAGCCAACTGAGAATATAACTAGAATGGCTATAAATACTTCAGTTTATTAACTACCTTCTGTTTCAAGAGCTCTTTAGCTTTCTCAGGGTCCCACTCTTCCCCTCTCCTGTAAGCTTGTAACTCTTCATCTGTCGGGGCAAATTCCTGAGCAAAAATATTTTTAAAAGAAATAAAATTAAATGGCATGGACATTTTTTTAAAAACTTAGAAAGCACATAAAAAATGTCCAGTAATTCTTGCATGAGGTGAGGGAACTAAGATTCCTATTTAATAAATCTAGGGTGCTGGGTGGCCGAGTGGTCTGAACTGAGCAAATCTCAAGATAATGGTCTGGAGTTAAATTCCAGCCAAACCCCAGTCAAGCACCTCGTTAGCCTTGGAAGGCAACTCATCTAAGAGAAGGCTGACTCTGAATTCAAGTCAGGAGCCAAAATGATCAATAAATTGATCGTGGGCCCTCAAATATGAAAAAAAAAAAAAAAAAAAAAAAAAAATGAATGGGGGGCCTCAAAAAAAAAAAAAAAAAAAAAAAAAAAAAAAAAGGAGGTTTTCTGCCCAAATTAGTGTTTTGGTTACCTGATGGTTTAAGATAATAATTTTGCCGAATAGAAAATTTTGAGTGATTCAATCTATTAATATTATTCATCATACCCAAAGTGCATTGCAAAAACTATAAGCGAATTGCAATGTATAGTAAACTGCAACAATCAAATACAACAGTTACGCACCTTTTTCCATAACATCACATATCTGTCTTCTTCTTCAAGTCCAAAGGAAAATGAGGCGAGGCCGGCCAGCTCTGCAACATCATGCCTAGGAGAAGACAAATAAATACAGGGGTCATCTAAGACATTGGAAAACATATAATTTCATGGTTGGGGGCAATGTTCCCTCTAAGGTTTGTTGGTTCGTGTGCAAAATCATACAGTTGTGTGCAAAGTTTTAAAGTATCAATTTTTTTTGTGTGTAAAATGTTACAGCCCTCAAACACACAATTACATGGAAATTTGCTGCGCAGTACTCAAAACTGCTGCCCAGCGTCTGTGAGATAGCGCGCAGCTTAAAGGGAACATTGGTTGGGGGTATCCACAACATGAGGAACTGTATTAAAGTTTCGCGGCATTAGGAAGGTTGAGAACCATTGGTCTATACTGATAGTCCTATTGGTAAGGGATTTGCCTAGAGTTCCAAAATATGGAACATCTAACATTTCAAGCCCTCTAATAGTACAACAATAATAACTTTGGTATTTTCCTTTTTACAGTGTACCGGGTAATAACATAATATGACTAGTCAATAGCTCTATTTAAAAAAATACCATTATAGAATGGACAGAAAAATCATATCTATTTATATGTGGATGCTCCTAAAAAAATGTGAAAATAAAATGTCCTCAATTTTTGAGGACCATCCAGTACATAATATCTGCATCAGGGTGACAAAATCTGTGTACTTAGTGAAAATATAGACCCTGGGAAGATGGCTTGTGTGAAACATCAGACCTCAACATGTGTACCAATTTAATAATGGAACACTAGGCATAAATGGGTTAAGTAATTGAATGTCTCAAAATACTTCAGTCATACACAACTTACACAATGGCACGTTGAACTTTCTCCATTGGTTCAATCTTCAATTTCTCCAGATTTCCATCTTTAATGAATTCATGGATTCTCTTTTGAATCTAAAAATTCAGATTACGAAAATATCAATTAATTGATTGCAATGGGTAATCATTTTAATAAAGTCATAAGAGTAAAGGTAACGGCTAAATTATCAAAGAAACAATAAATTGAAAGCATTTTTACCATCAAATAGGTTAGAAAACTCTCTTCAGCTCAAATAAAGTGAAGATTTTACCACAATCAGTACAACTATGATAATTTAACAATAACCTTTTGTCGGAAGCTGTCAAGCAGTTTCTTCTCTGCTTCCTGCTGTTTCTCAATCAACACCTTCTGAGCTGAGAGTAAAAAGAAAAGGCTAAAGACGAGGCTTTTAGGATTTAGTAAGAGGTTATTCATAAACAATATGCATCTTTTCCATCTCCCTTGTTCCCCTTAAATGTATGTGGCTTACTCATCTCCTCCCCTAAATCTCCATGTGGCTTACCCAACTCATTCCCCCTTTGCACATGGTTTACCAACCCCCTTCCCCCATTGTCTGCATGTGGCTTACCCACCCACACCTCAGTTTGTGGAGGTCCGCATACACTGCAAAATGCCAGGAAATATAATGATTATAAATAGCAAAGGGTCACTAAGTTTTAAAATTCTAAGTAAGTCTGATAATTTAATCATTATATTAAAGTCAACCAGACGTGAGAATTTCAGAATAATGAAAAAAAAATTAAGCCAAAACTGGCATTGTCTTTTTTGTTGGTAATAGCAAACCAAATATTTAAAGTGACCTCCCTTTCAATAACCGCTACTTTTGTGACAGTTGTGTGTGTGGTTGGGGAGGGGGGGGGGGAGAGGGGGGTAACTAATAGTGTCAGGTTATTTATGTATAGTGTCCTTTTTGGGTGATTTAACTAAAACATTTTACTGGGCCCATTATTTAGACACAATTTTATTTTAGAGGGGGGGGGGGGGGGGGGAGAGTGGTGTAACTAATAGTGTCAGGTTATTTATGTATAGTGTCCTTTTTGGGTGATTTAACTAAAACAATTTACTGGGCCCATTATTTAGACCAAATTTTATTTTAGACAATTACATTTGAAAATAATTTCCTAAGCTAATTATTAATAAATATTATGCCTTGGCACTCCACCTCAAATTTTCTGGCCTTCACAAATAGCACACCATTGGAAAAAGATGGCTTTTGGTTTTACAAAGACACCAATATTACCTTTTGACCCTTGATATTCAAGCTGTTTTTTTTTTTAAAGTCTGTAGCTATTCTTTTAAAATGATGTATCTCTAATTAATCATCATTGTCAATAAAGGAGTTCATTTAAGGCTGAATCTAAGCTAGAGAAATACTTTGGAAATCTTGTGTTTAAATTGCTATAATTGTAAAATGTTGTATTTGTTTAAATATGTATTTATTTATGTGCTGAAAATGAATATGCACAATATAATCAAACATTATTTTCCTTTTTAAGCTTTTCTTTTATTTGATGTTATAAAAGCTGGCGATGGGTAGGGCGCGATGAGATGCGCTCAGTGTATGTTAGGCAATCGGTAGTATGTAAAACGTCTGAGGCATAATTTGCTATATAGGTGAAAGACTGCAATGCTTCCATCCACACAATCTAGGGATGAATCATTGAATGTTGGCTTAACGACAACAAAATACATTAATTATAAAAATGATACTGTTTGATGGAGAAAAAAAAACAACGTTAACTAGCTTTATTAATTGTTCATATATGAATTCAAAAAACTATATGAAAATTGTGAGTTTGTCCATTTTTACGGTATATTATTCATATTACTATGATTAATGATCAATATGAATGTAAGAGTGGTATGGACTGAACCACCTATCTCATTTTGTGAAGCAAACTTTGTTGATTCTAGTTTTACATAATACTGCATTTATATTATTACCAATAAAAAAATGTCTTTCTTCACTCCTTATTAATTTATGCTTTTGTCGAAACAAAAATGTGAATTTTTTCAGCAAAGTAATCTTAATGGGATCATCATTACAGAGACAGAATCCAGTGAATATCCTACTAAAGCAAGGGTATTTGGTTAAAATAACAACCAATGTACATTCATTATTCACTTTGTTTCATTTATGTTTACCTTATTGTTTTACATATTTTTATTACATGCGAATATATCATTATGATTTTACGGCAAAAATGCAGTTAACGTCAGGGTCTGCAATGTCTTCATCAGTATATAGGTCATGGAGGTTCCCCGGGCGAACAACCTGCCATAGTTATGTTTTTTCGAAATATTTCAAAATTTAGGTCTGTATTAATTTGATGTTTTTTTTATTTCTCATTTGTAGTTTTTTGTCTTGAAAGATGGGAAAGGGGTTATGAGGAGGGGTCTCCACTCCCCAGAAATTTTTTTGTTATTTTTTTATTGGAATTAGGGGAGAGGTCTCTCCACCCCCGGAAATTATGTTGAAATTTCCTGTTAAATTGCGACATTATAGTAATGAATAGAATACAGGTACTTTGTTTTCAATGATCAAAAGACAGCACTTTCAACCATGCGGGCATCTTTTTTCTTGTGTGGATCTTGAGGATGAGTTTCTCTTTTTATTTCTTTTGAACCTTGTAGTTCAATTTAATAAAAACAAGAAAAATTTCAGTTGAATTTATTTCATTTAAATTTCATTTTTACTCATCAGATTATGCTTCTGACGTGAATAATGCTCAGTGAAGAACAGAAAATGTATTATTCTCATTGGTTAAGCTCCAATCACCCCAAGTCCAGCGTTGGGATTCCACAAAGTGACAATATGCTTAGAGTAAGACAGCGCTAGGCAAAACTCATGCTGTAAACTGCACATTTACCGATTTACTGCAAATGAACAAAACTTAGTGAGTGGCGTAGCAACTTTAATGTTGGCTATAGGCTATTACAGGCTATTGCTCAGATATTGTTTATACGAGAATATTAAAGATGAAGACAGAGGAGAACGCAACTTTTGCCCGTAATGGGTGGGGGAGATGCACAGTCTCAGCTTCATTTTATTGTTTTGTTAAAACCAGTGTCGGTACTGCAAAGAGCCATTTCAGATCTTAATCAGATATTTCGATGACGATATATTTAGTTTTAACTTGGTGACAACAGTGTGTTGTGTGCACGAGGTTGGAAACAGGAAGTTTTAATTGTTGTGACAAAAGCAGACAATTAGCGCCATGGTGTCATTTACATGTTTATTAAACGGGTAAATTACGAGGACGAATGCCACTATTTTATCGACGACGCCATCTTGGTTGACACAAACAGTTAATTCTTTCACGAATGTATCCCTAAATCGATCCCTATGCCTAACCTGAACCCTAAATCGATCCCTATTCCTATGCCTAAGTGGCCTAACCTGAACCCTAAATCAATCCCTCAACCTAACCTAAACCCTGAACACCCAAAAGACCCAGTGGCATTCGTCCTCAGATTTAACCATTAAACTTGATAAAATAGGTTCAGGATAAGGTTCAGGTTAGGTTTAGGGTTCGTGTTTTTTTTTTTGAATTTAAGGAAATAGGGATAGGTTTTAAGGCGTGACCTTTCACTGCACGGGTCATGGTAACAAATATGGCGGATTGTCTCAGTTTACCACTGTGCACATTACCACAATAACAAAGTTAGCTCTGAGAAGCTGCAATTTTTAAAAGGGCTTAACTCACTCCATTCCATTCATTATTTTATGTCATTCAAATTCAAGCCATTCAAAAAAACAATCATTCACAGATAAGTTTCAGTCACTTAGTTCTATAAACTAGAAAAACAAATAGAGAGAGAAATATAACTATTTGGCTACATTTTATGATTACGTTTTTCCACTGACACTAATTACGAAATATTCGAACCTTTGGCTTTTTTGCGTTCATCTGTTCCAACTGATGGGGGCTTTTCCATTGACCCCAAAATCGAGCCTAACAAATCGGCCATCTTGTGCGGTGTGCCAAAAACTGTTTAACCCCCGTGTAACAGAGTTAACAAATAAATCCCAAACATGTCAATATTTACAATTTTAGATTCGCAAGGAATACATTCATTAAATGACTTAGATTAGTAAACAAAAGCCTCGGTGAATCAAAATATTTGTTGTTATATTTAAAAAATTAAAATAAAAGTAGAAGTATGCAGTATGCAAAATTAATTTTTTTTGTAAAGTCTACCATAAAATATTCTACAGTGACAGTTTAGTACAACGGCATGATTCGGCATTGATTAAAAATTAAACAATGTGTATAATTTTGGAGAATTGATATACAAATGTAATATGAAATTTGTTAGATTAAAAATGATTTCTCAAAATATACTTAATTATACAATTTAAACATGGAACTTAAATTTGGAAAGTAATTTACTAATAATAATTTACTGTACTAATTAGTAGAATCAAGAATCAACGCTCAGGATGAAAAAGAAAATATTTCAGAGATGAGAAAGATGGCGTTTAAATATTCTACACCAGGACCACCTGTTATATTACAGTAATTCTCATCAACACGTGAAAATAGTTTTTAAGACTCTTTTTAAAGACTCTTGATTTGCTTTGACTTTGACATTATTTTTCAAAAAAACGCAATACTTAACACTTAACGCCGGATAAGTCGAGTAAACATAGTGTATTAATTAGTATTATTTTTGAAAATGGAAATAAGATATTTTGTCTGAATTAAGTCATATACCTTAGAAGATTTTTAAAAAAAATAATTAAAATACAATTTTGAAATTATGTGCATTAAACCTTTGCTTCGATTACAAAGGGGGCATAAGTGTGACTTTTAGTGAAACATTTGTAAGGAAAGGTTTGTTTATTTCCCTTTGATCGTTCTTCAACTTAACAGTCGTCAATAAATTTGAATGGAGAGAGATACCGGTATTCCAAATATCAGGCTTTAAGATTTTTTTATAATAAATACATTTTTTTACTGAGTTTTTTTTTTCTCGTCTTTTAATTTATATATAAAAATTGTATGACACGTTTTTGTAAAAGTTATCTGTCAACTTACACCATGTTCTTTTCAAAAGTTGCCTATAATCAATGACATGTGCGCCTCTCACCACCCGGGGCGTCACACAACCACGGTCGCCCTCACTTTGAATTCAGAAACGAAATTCTGGAGAAGGGTTCAATGAGCCATCTCCCAAGATTTTTACTCCCACCCCCCCCTTTTTTTTTCCTTTCTT
>CAXITT010000120.1:424323-443457 GCA_964033795.1 Lymnaea stagnalis
TTCACTTGATATTTGATTGTTCACTTGATATTTGATTGTTCACTTGATATTTGATTGTTCACTTGATATTTGATTGTTCACTTGATATTTGATTGTTCACTTGATATTTGATTGTTCACTTGATATTTGATTGTTCACTTGATATTTGAATGTTCACTTGATATTTGATTGTTCACTTGATATTTGATTGTTCACTTGATATTTGAATGTTCACTTGATATTTGATTGTTCACTTGATATTTGATTGTTCACTTGATATTTGATTTTTCACTTGATATTTGATTGTTCACTTGATATTTGATTGTTCACTTGATATTTGATTGTTCACTTGATATTTGAATGTTCACTTGATATTTGATTGTTCACTTGATATTTGAATGTTCACTTGATATTTGATTGTTCACTTGATATTTGATTGTTCACTTGATATTTGATTGTTCACTTGATATTTGAATGTTCTCTTGATATTTGATTGTTCACTTGATATTTGAATGTTCACTTGATATTTGAATGTTCACTTGATATTTGATTCTTCACTTGATATAAAAATGTCATCATTGTTATAATAGCATTATATTATTATTATTTAAAACCTGTAAATAGTAAATATGTATACGTGTAGTTTATTTGATGTTTTTCTGTGCGTCTGCACAAGGAAGGTACATTTGGCGTCACATGATCTGCCTTATATTTGGCGTCACATGATCTGCCTTATATTTGGCGTCACATGATCTGCCTTATATTTGGCGTCACATGATCTGTCGTACTTTTTGCGTCACATGAAGTGACGTAAGTTGACATCAAATAATCAGCCGAACAGGTAACGCCAAATGATCAGCCGTAAGTTTACGCCAAATGATCAGCCGTAAGTTTACGCCAAATGATCAGCCGTAAGTTTACGCCAAATGATCAGCCGTAAGTTTACGCCAAATGATCCGCTATAAGTTGGCGTTCAAAGTTTGCTGTAAGTTTACATCAAATAATCTGCCGTACGGCTGACGTCAAATGATCCGCCGTACATCTGACGTCAAATGATCCACCGTACATCTGACGTCAAATGATCCGCCGTACAGCTGACGTCAAATGATCTGCGCTACAGCTGACGTCAAATGATCTGCCGTACAGTTGAAGTTGCGTCATTTCTTTCCTCCTATTTTCTTGAAAACTTTAGGTGTCAAATATTTTTCTGCTTTTATATCATGTCATTATTATAAAAGCTTTTTAGGATTACCCTTATCATTGGCTTTTTAAAAACAATTCTTATATTATTACGAATATGTGATAAGACATTTAGGGCCTTGTCAATGAAAAGCTGCGCCTGTGACATGACATGTAGGGCCTTGTCAATAAAAAGCTGCGACTGTGACATGGCATTTAGGGCCTTGTCAATAAAAAGCTGCGCCTGTGACATGACATTTAGGGCCTTGTCAATAAAAAGCTGCGACTGTGACATGGCATTTAGGGCCTTGTCAATAAAAAGCTGCGCCTATGACATGGCATTTAGGGCCTTGTCAATAAAAAGCTGCGCCTGTGACATTAAAGTTAGGACCTTGTCAATAAAAAGCTGTGCCTATGACATTACATTTAGGGCCTTGTCAATAAAAAGCTGTGCCTATGCCATTACATTTAGGGCCTTGTCAATAAAAAGCTGTGCCTATGACATTACATTTAGGGCCTTGTAATTAAAAAGCTGCGCCTATGACATTACATTTAGGGCCTTGTCAATAAAAAGCTGCGCCTATGAAATTACATTTAGGGCCTTGTCAATAAAAAGCTGCGCCTGTGAAATGACATTTAGGGCCTTGTCAATAAAAAGCTGCCTCTTTGACATGACATTTATGGCATAGCAATAAAAAATTGTGCCTGTGACATAACACTGAGGGCATTGTCCAGAAAAAGCTGCGCTTTTGACATGACATTTATAGTCTTGTCTATAAAAAGCTGCGTCTTTGACATGACATTTAGGGCCTTGTCTATAAAAAACTGCGCCTGTGACATAACACTGAGGTCATTGTCCAGAAAAACAAACTCTTTTGATATGCCATTTAGGGCATAGTCAAGAAAAAACCTTTGCCTGTGACATTTAGGGCCGTGACATGACATTAGGGCCGTGACATGACATTAGGGCCGCGACATGACATTTAGGGCCGCGACATGACATTTAGGGCCGTGACATGACATTAGGGCCGTGACATGACATTAGTGCCGTGACATGACATTAGGGCCGTGACATGACATTAGGGCCTTGTATTGAATATATATTCTGATAGAATAATAGCGTTTTTTATCTTGTCGCCTACGGCATAATTATGTCTCCCTGGTCTGTTCACCCCCACTCATCCCTACAACCCCCACACACACCAACCGTTTGGCATGGCATGATGCCATTTATAAATGACGAGTGAATTAAAGTCTTCACAGGAAATGAATTGTCAGCCCTCATAAAGGAGGACAGAAATTTTGCTGAAACGTGCGGGAATTCCCGTGTCCGTACCCTCCTACAAGAATCTGTTGTGCAATTGTAGATTTTTTTTTTCCTCCACCGTCTCTCGTCCGGTTTGCTTTGTACACACGATCAACATTCAACACACACGATCAACATTCAACACGCACGATCAACATTCAACGCATAGGATCAACATTCAACACACATGATGATCAACATTCAACACACATGATGATCAACATTCAACACACACGATCAACATTCAACACGCACGATCAACATTCAACGCATAGGATCAACATTCAACACACATGATGATCAACATTCAACACTCATGATGATCAACATTCAACACACATGATGATCAACATTCCACACACATGATGATCAACATTCAACACAAACAAATTTTAAAGACACGCTTTTTCGGTTTGCATATTCATTTTTTTATTGTTTTAATTAAACCACTCATTTACATAAATCATGTGTATTTTTACCTCACGATGTACACAATGTACATAAATTAGGTCGCTCGTGCATCACATTCACTTTAGTACCAGTACAAAGCAACTTTTACATACGTCATAAATATTGGAAATCAGCAGTGTTCGCCTCCCTTAGTCATCCTCGTTCAAAAATGTATCAAGTAGAATTTTAAAAGAAGGGGAGAAAAAAGGGAAAGGAAGAAGTTTTTTTTAATAAAATCACAAAAGGAAATGACATTAATCACAGTCGCCTCCCTTGTCATTAAAAATATAATATATGAACATGATACAGACATCATACAGACATTATACAGACATCATACATATATCATACAGACATCATACAGACATCATAAAGACATCATACAGACATCAGCAGAAATTGGTCGGGTTTATTGGTCCTTGATTGCTTTTCAATTTAAACAAAATTGGTCCAGAGATTGTCTCGATTGGCCTTTATAAAGTACTTATATGCACTGGCTTTTCAGAAAGTGCTTAAATACACAGGCCTTTCAGAGCGTACATGTAGGCAATGGCCTTTCAGAAAGTACATATATCCAATGGCCAATCAGAAAATACGTATATGAAATGGCCTTTCAGAGAAACGTATAGGATATTGGCATTTTAGAAAGTAGTAAGCAAAGTATAATACACAGTACCAGAGAGTAGGTCAATATATTGACAAGATTTCATAGATAAATCCTCTAGCTTAATTTTTATGCACATATACAGAAAATAAAATCAAGAATTTTAAAAATAAATGCAGTTCTCTTGTGTTTGTGTTTGCAGCAGTTTTCCCACATTCATCAGGAGACAGATAGAAACAACGGTTATTTAAAAATGCAAAGAATCAACCCTCTCACTGTTAAACGAATGAATTCATAATGACTAACTAATACTTTCTCGAGCTTAGCTTTACGACCGGAAGTTTGGGTGGCACACGTTGACATCAGCTGTAGCAAATATACACAGTTAAGAGCTCTACAGCTGGAATACATAAGAACTCGCATATCCTAGATGATATTTGCAATGGGCCGGGAGTCAGTCACCAGCCGAAGCGTGGCAATCATCAACAGGCCTTTTTTTCTATTTCTTTTTTTTTTTTTTTTTTTTATTTTTTGTTTTTAAATTCAAAAAATAAAGGAAATGGTCAACGCTATGACTCAAATGTGTGTCTATGGCGACAAGACGGTACCTCTCTAATCTCTAACAACAATGTGGTAAAAAGATACAATGACAGTGGCTCGACCTGAAGCTCACCACAGGGTTAACTTCAGATAACGAGCACGCCCCCCCCACCCCCACCCCACCATATTGCATTTTAAACTTCTAACGGTTCGTGTGAGTCTGAGATTCGCCCCTAGATAACAAGCCGCGAGTACTATGTGCTATACAAGGATTGGGGAGGTTTGGGGAGTGGGGGTTGGCGGGGGGGGGTAGTATTGACTAGGATTTTGTGGGTGTTTTACAAACAGTCACCGACTGCTTCATCAGCCACTTGGGTCATGAAAACATTGCAACAATGATGCATGGAGATTGGGTTTGTGGGTTTAAAGGGTAAATGGCGTTAAAGAAGAAGAAAAAAAAAGAGAAAAGTGTGGGTATGACGTCAAATAAAGTCAATGATTCTCAATCTTTTCAATGTGACGTAAAGGATGAAGTTCTTTTCACCATTTATCAATAAGAATGGCGCACCTTTCATTTCAAATAATCTATTCCCGTTCTTTCTAAAAAATCGAATTTCTGCAACTTTTACAGACCGGATCAACGATCAACCCCAGGCCACCAGTTTGAGATACACTAGTCTTAGTAACGGTTATATTGCGGTAAAAAAAACTAATGAAACGTTTCACTGGTGTGATAGTGATCCAAACATTCACTACGTCACAACGATTTAAAACATGGTGAAGAATCACACAATAAATGTCAGTCTGCACGGAATCGAGTCAGGCCTACATTAATACGGTGTGCAAACTTGTTGACCATATTACACAACGACACGTTAGTTAAGATAAATTCGCCCCAACTTGGCTTCTCTTTTGAAATCAGATTAATGCGCTTTTTCCGCCCGGGCCTTTTGTGTGTGTGTGTTGTTATGACATCGCCGATAGAGAAGTTATTAAGAGTTGGTTGTGACAAATTTCTGAGTTGTATGTGTTGTGCATGTTTGTGTGTGTGTGTACAGTATGACATTATGAATATTTAGAAAGGAAGAGGGTGTTTGTAAATTATGGTCCATTTTTTATGTCAAAATTTTAGTGTTAATTTAATTTTTTTTGTTGGGGGTGGGGGTGTGAATTTATAATTAAATTTATAAGCGTTTAGGTTTTAGCTTACAGACATGCAAATCTATAAAACATAAAAAGTTTAAAGTGAGGGCACCTCACGGGCTCGATTGAACCCTGACCCGGGCATTCATGAGAGGCATTCAATGGAGGCATTCAGAGAATACCGTTCTCTGTCTTTAGTGAGCCTAGTAATTAAATGCTGCTCTGTGCCCCATTTGCGGTAAATGACCGGAGAACCAAAACACCAGTATATGCTGTCACTCTGTCCTTGTTGTTATTAGATATTTCCAACACAATGGACCTACAGATTTTAAACATACAATTTCAGGCCGATTATGACCATCATATTGCCGTTCCAAATGGAGTAAACATAAATTATATTTCTTAGATATCATATTATTTGGGGCCTGTTAAAAAAAAAGAACATTTTCTACAACATAAAGATAGATATATGTATATATAATCAGTTTTGTAAAATTATTTATATTATATATAATAAGAATATTTAAAAAGGTAAATTAATTTAGCTGTACAATTGTTCCCACAAAAATCTTTATATTTACAATTATATGTAGAACGAAAAAAAAAAATGGTCGACTATTTCAAATAGTCTGAAATAAAAAGACAGCTATACATAAAATAGTTGGGCTAGTTACAAATATATTGCGCGCCAGTATCAATAACTTGCGCTCCAATAAGCTGAAAAAAAACACGTTTTCATGACTTGAATAGCGATGAGGCATAACGCAAGAAATGACAAAATAACAATCAAATGTGTTGAAAAATGTTGATCAACTATTACGTGAAACAATTTTTTGTTGTTGTTCCTCTTCACGTAAAATTGTTATTGTTTATAAGGCTATCACACATTAGTTTCCACCCATTGTTTCTTGGCTATACATTCCGAAGAAAATAATATGAAATTATTATTATGCTATGTCGACGTGGTCCATTCCTTCATCCGCCTTCGCCTTTCCAACGGACGAATTGTTCGGGTCCTCGTCGGAAATATCGTCCGCTATTTCATCGTCCTCGTCCAGAAGTTCCTCAGTCTCGGACATGTCCAGGTCATTGTCCACGTTAATTTCAGCATCGTCCGAAGTCGACGCCTCGTCCTTAATGTCCTCCTCATCGATATCCACATCATCGACCTTCCCGTTGTCGCTGATGAAGTTCCGGATCTCGGAAAAGTACGCGTCGTCTTTCTCCTCGAGCTCGGCCGAGGGCGAGTCGGCGAGGTGCGGGCCTTCCTGCTCGTGTTTCTTCAGGTGCCGGTCGAGGTTGGTCTGCTGGCCGAAACAGCGATCGCAGAGCTGGCACTTGAAAGGTTTCTCTTTGTTGTGGATGTTCCGGACGTGCCTCTGCAGGTTGGAGGATATGCTGAATGACCTCTCGCAGTACTTGCACTTGTAGGGCTGCTCGCCCGTGTGCGTGCGCAGGTGACGAGTCAGGTTCGCGGACCGCGGGAAAACCTTGCCGCAGAACTTGCAGGCGTACCTCTCTTTGGATTTCCCGGGGCCGCTCGGGCCGAAGTGGTGGCCGTGGTTGTGCGGCTGCTGCTGCGGGTGGTGCGTGTGGTGGGCGTGGTGGTGCGGGGAGTAGTCGGGGGACTTCTCCATTTTAATCATGGGGGAGAGGACTTTGTCGATGTCCGGACGAGGCATCATGTTGAACTGGTGGGAGTGCAATCCGGGGAATGCCGTGGGACCGGGCATCGGGAATCGGGAAAACGGGTTCGAGAATTTGGAGGCAACTTCGTGCTGAAGTTTGAGATCCTCTTTTATTCTTAGAAATGATTCCATCATGATGGGGTTGAAGGGGTAACCATAGAGGCTGGGCATGCTGGACATGGCTGACATGCTTGGCATACTGGACAAGATGAGCTTGGACTCGGGAATAGACACTGTCGGGATGGACAGGGATATCGACGAGGGTAGGGGCGACGCCGTGGTGGTGGCAGGGCTGGGCGAGGATGTGGGGGGCGCTGAAAACGGCATATCGCCGTAAATGTGTGTTTTACGGGGTGCGTCCGGGGGCAGGATTGGAATAGGTTTCATGGGCTTCTTACTCAGATCAAGAGGGGCGTCGTCTTTCGGGGGCTTCTCCGTCGGGGTGGCCGGTGAATCAGGAGCCTTGTTGGAGGAACAGGGAGACGACGCCCCTGGTTCGGACTTCGGACCGTGATTCGTGAAGTCGAAAGGCTGGTCCTGTTTCACGGGCGTCGACGTGGCAAGAACTTTGGAGGCCATGTTTGGCGACTGGGGTCTGAATTGCGTGAATCCCGGGGGCGCTATCAGCGTCTCCTTGTGGGGTTTCTTCTCTGGAGCAGCAGGGGGTGACGGCTCGGGCTTTTGAACCTTGTTTCTTTTCTCAGCGTCATTGTCCGATAAACCGCCGCCCAGCATGGAGGGGAGCCCCTGGGTGAGGAGACCAGGAAACGCTCCAAAGGGCGAGTAGGGTGAAAAGGGAAACTGCGGTCTTGCAGCCGCCGCAGCGGCGTATATACTGGGGAACAGGGATGGGTTCAGATGAGGTGACTGTCCGTTGGGGGACAGAGAGATCGGTGAGAGCTTCTCCGACGGGTACATGCCCCGCATGCCGTTGCGCATGACGCCCTCGCAGAAGCGCTTGTGTTTGCTGAGCGACGTCACCGTGGAAAAGGCCTGGCCGCAGTCCTTGCACTTGATCTGCTGCCTGCAGTCGGCGTGCATCCTCTTGTGGCGACACAGGTTGGAGAACTGGGTATAGGCCTTCAGACACACCTGTTGGAGATGGATGAAACAATAGAGCTTTAGCTTATAATTTAATCCAGTATATATCCATATCTAACGTTAAATATGTGTATGTTTGTTTGAAATCCAATAAAATATAGAATTTTTCTCTTCACCAGCTCGTTCGGGAGAAAGCTCACAAGGACGCATACGCCTAAAATGCTCCGGGGTGAAATAGCGCTCAACATAATTATATTGGTGTGCAAAACTTTGCAGAAGCGCTGCTTACCTCGCACTGGAATGGCTTGATGCTGCTGTGAATGTGCTGGTGCTGCTTGAGTCCGCTTGATGTGGCGAACGTCTTCCCGCACTCCGCGCATGCGTGGCTGCGGGCCCCCACGTGCTGGGAACGAATGTGGCGCTGGAGGTTGCTGGGATCGGTGAAGACCTTATCGCAGTTCTCGCAGGGGAACTTCCGGTCAGCGTCATGGGTCAGCTGGAGTGGAAACAAGAAACAGTGCTGTAGAGTTAACGGGGCTGACGTTGTTTCTGGGCTTGGTATTAACTCATGTTAACTAATGCTAACTAATGTTAACTCATGTTAACTAATGCTAACTAATGTTAACTAATGTTAACTAATGTTATTAACTAATGTTATTAATTAATGTTAACTAATGTTATTAATTAATGTTAACTAATGTTAACTCATGTTAACTAATGTTAACTCATGTTAACTAATGTTAACTCATGTTAACTAATGTTAACTCATGTTAACTAATGTTAACTCATGTTAACTAATGTTAACTCATGTTAACTAATGTTAAATAATGTTAACTAATCTAAAATGTTGGCAAGGAACGTTGACGCTCATTTGTTTACATTTCTGAGTTATATATATATATATAGTTTGTCATTCGAACTCGACCATGACCATGACCATGACCATGACCTAAATGCTAATGATGAGTTAGTCTGTGGGTATGCAGATGGCCCATGAGACCATGTTTTACGACACATTTAACAGCCTTTTACGGCAGCTGGGACAATAAAGGAAAGACTGCGTTCAAGCTGTGGGAAGGAAAGAGTAGAACAAGGTATGTGGAAGCTTGACATAGAAAGACGAGACGATAAGGGAAGGGCGTTTCCACTAAGGGTCTTCCTCGGCAGACAGGACAAATGAACATAAGACAAGAAAGAGAAACAGTTGAAAAAAAAAAAAAGAAATCTTCAGTGTTCGCCATTGTACGGCAACTAGATACATTCCATATGATATGAAGGCACATTGATGTTGATTTTTAATAACACATGTCAATGTTGCAATTACACATTTCAAAGCATCCCTAAAAGTTAAACATTGAACTAGTGTCTATGAATGTTTGGACACACTATTTCAATGTTTGGTGTTTGTCTCCGCCTTTGAATCAATGTTACAATAGCAAGCCATGCCGTGTGTCCCTTCTTGTCGACTTAAAGAGGCCGCAACGCAACGGACATCAATGATATCGATTTTCTTAAGACGATGAAAAAAAAAAAAAATCAATACTGGAGAGACTTCAACCTACCTGATGTCTCTGCAGGTTGGCCTGCCACTCGAAGGTCTTGGGACACTCGTCACATTTGAACTCGCCCCCGTTGCCGCTCTCAACCGGTTCCTGGTAGGAGTCGGAGTTTTCACTGGAGGAGAGAAAAGGAACTTTAGTCATCCTATTGTTGCATAAAATGTTATTTT
This sequence comes from Lymnaea stagnalis, assembly GCA_964033795.1. Taxonomy (NCBI): domain Eukaryota; kingdom Metazoa; phylum Mollusca; class Gastropoda; family Lymnaeidae; genus Lymnaea; species Lymnaea stagnalis. The sequence continues at coordinate 433,983 of CAXITT010000120.1, forward strand.
GGGGTCTTCTCGCGCCCCAAGACACTGCCTCCTGCGCCCCAAGACACTGCCTCCCGCGCCACAAGACACTGCCTCCCGCGCCCCTGGTTAATGTTTATTTGGGTTACGTCGTGAAACTGTATTGTATGTCATATCGTGATAATGTGTTATATGTTATATCGTGACACTGTATTATATGTTATATCGTGATAATGTATTATATGTCATATCGTGATAATGTATTATATGTTATTTCCTGATAATATATTATATGTTATATCGTGGTAATCTATTATATGTTATATCGTGATAATATAGTATATGTTATATCGTGGTAATGTATACTTGTTATTAAGAGAGGCGACCAACAGACATACTTCAAACTCAAACAGAGGCTGATGACTTAGTTTACTCTATTGATCAAAATATTACGGCCAATTATCTTTGGAAACCGATTGCGTTCGGACGTTGTGGAGTCTAGATGATGGTTTGCGTTTTCTTAATTTATTTCAATTGATAAAGATGTTTTAAGGATTAACCTTCCACAAATTCCCTGGCACCAGAGATTGACAACACATAGATCACAGATTGACAACACATAGACCACAGATTGACAACACATAGACCATGGGCTATGGACAGCACTGGCTACACTTTGAACCAGACTGTCATCTGCAACCAATGCAAAAGGAAAATCGGGGCCGTAATTTTGGGGTTATCGACAGGAGGGAGGGTTGGGGGCTATCACTAGCACCAGTTGACCTTGCTGGAGTGGGGGCGACTCTAAAATGTAAAAGAAATTACAATTGTTTCCCTTTTTTTTTTTTTTACACAAAATGGTGGCGTCAAGGTAACCACCCTGGAGCTAGAATACAGACATTGCCCCCAGGCCTGTACTCTCTTAAGCCTGTTATATGGGGGGGGGGGGACTCTAAAAATTAAAAAAAATTATAATTGTTTTTCTTTTTTTTTTTTTTTTACACAAAATGGTGGCGTCAAGGTAACCACCCTGGAGCTAGAATACAGACATTGCCCCCAGGCCTGTACTCTCTTAAGCCTGTTATCTCCCAGCCGGCGAGGAGAGAGATTTTTTTTTTTATTGCAGACAATGCAGAAGATCTTTTTTACTATTTTGAGCGGGGGTGGGGGTTGCTTTTCATGGCCGAACTGAAGTGAACCTCGGAGTCGGGGTCGTATTGGAGACATTAATTGAGTGTTGGGTGAAAGGTCGAATTAGGCAACATGTGTGAGGGAAAATACCATCCATGGGTGAACGGCGAAAGTGGGAGAAAAGGGGGGGGGGATGAAGGGTGTGGGCGGGAAGAGCGAGAGTGGAAATGGGTGAAGGGCAAGAATGGGAACGGGGAGTGAGTGATGGGTGGGAGTGGAATAAGAAGATGTGGGAAGGGGATGGGTGGTAAGGGAGAGGGAGTTTTAACAAAGAAAACTGACATTTTTTTCTTTTAAAAATGTGCCCTTAAAATAATGAGCACAAATAATGAGCACAAATAATGAGCACAAATAATGAGCACAAATAATGAGCACAAATAATGAGCACAAATAATGAGCACAAATAATGAGCACAAATAATGAGCACAAATAATGAGCACATTTCGGTCTCATGGGATATCAGTATTGAGTGTGCTGTTCCATTATCACACTATAGACGAGCTCTCACCTTCTGTTGTCGTCACTGTCAGCGCCGAGGTTGCTGCTGTTGTCGTTACTTCCGCGGTTCGAGCTATTGCCGTGGCCGACGTCATGACTGCCGAGCAGGCTGCCGAGGCCGTTGCCGCCGACCAGGCTGTTCTGGGCCAGGCCCATCTTCTCTTTCAGGGAGCTGTACGGGGTGATGACGCTCGTGCAGCTGTAGGTCTGGTGGCGCCGCACGGCGACCTTGGACCGGAACACCTCCCCGCAGTTAGGACAGGGGTAGCTCTGGTCACCTGTAACGAAGGGAGAACACAATGGCATCAATAAGAAACAAAGGGAAGCAATAGGTGTTGTTTTTTCAGAACAGGTTGTTACGGTATAACAGGTGGGTGTGGCTGTGTGGCTGTGGCTGTGTGGGTGACTCCGTCAAACAGAAAGGATCTCTTTTTTTGAAACTAACTGTCCCGAAGAATCTTTCGGCTCCGTACACGGCATTTTCGGCACCGTACACGGCATGTTACTAACGACGTATGTTACATATTGACCGAGGTTAATTTGAATGAAAGACCCCGCTGTGTAATACATAAACTAATGTGAAAACCTATTATTTCTAATGAGCATTCTCTTAGATCAGAACATGCATTGGACCAGCGCACTTTATAAGATTCCAAATTAGTGCTAACTTCTGGGAATTTTATTTTACACATACCTATTGAACCCCTGTGTTACAGCCATACATACATGTATACATAGAGAATCAATATGTGTGATTATAGACACTTTCCCACGTCTTTAGACTCAGAAGTTTACCATTCCATTGATTCCGAGTAACTAGAATGGAGTTTAATGACAAAACGACACGAACAGCTTCGGTTGACAACTTCAAAACAATCACAGTCATTACAACACACACTTCTTCACGGAACAATGTTCGAATTTATTTTTCTTCTCAAAACATCAACCTACATAGATAACAAACCAATTTAATTAAATGTAATTCCAAAAGAACAGAACAATCTTTCGGAGATCCAGGCGGACGAGCAGAACAACAGGCGGCGCCATTTTGATTTGGTTTTTTGTTTTGTTTTTTCTGTTTTAGCCCGCGCGAGGAGCGCGAGGATCTCCCGATGACATCCGTGTATGCGCAATTCACGGCGTCCGCACGGCATGTCCCGGTGACCGTTGATGGTTTGCGATCAGGGCCCCCAAAAACTTGAAAAGGTTTGGGCTCGATGGCCTCAGATTGTCTTAAGTGCTCTGTACACTCATATCGTCCAACGACTGGGACCCGGGGTGGGGGGGGTGGCTGGGGAGGGGGGTGGAGGTGTTGACAGAGAGAGAAAGTCTCGGAGATAAAGACGCGCAGAGACGGGCAAGATCATTCCGTGAAGNGTGGTGGTGTTGACAGAGAGAGAAAGTCTCGGAGATAAAGACGCCCAGAGACGGGCAAGATCATTCCGTGAAGAAAAAAAAAGTGGGGGAGGGGGTGTCTTTAGACCAAATGCGGGTTGTGGGGGGAGGGGGGGTGACACATGTTGAGAACAAAACTATAATAAAAGGATCTGGTACTGCGGCGGTTATTAGCTGATAAGGCAGATAGAGAGAGATAGTGTCTGCTGTTAGGGGCACTGAGACGCACGTACAGACAGACGTACAGACAGACACACATACACGCAGACGATCTTTGGAGTGGTGGATGAGGAAATGGATATTAGAAGGTTTTTAAAAAAAAATATATTCAAATTGGGTTTCCCACAATGTCTTTTAGTTTAAATTTTATTAATTATTTTTCTTTTTAAATTCTGGCGATTACATGCTCTTGAAAGAATGACACATAGCATGATTGAAATGTGGGATTGACATAATGAATAGTATGAAACAAAATATTGCAAAAGATTGTGTATGTGGCAAAAGGGGTGGGGGTAGAGTGCCTTTGTACCGAAACCAGATGTTACTGTATATATTAATCTTCATTGTGGTGCATTAAGTCATGGGATTCAAGGATGAAAACATTAGGTTGTTTCATTTCAAGGATGAAAACATTAGGCTGTTTCATTTCAAGGATGAAAACATTAGGCTGTTTCATTTCAAGGATGAAAACATTAGGCTGTTTCATTTCAAGGATGAAAACATTAGGCTGTTTCATTTCAAGGATGAAAACATTAGGCTGTTTCATTTCAAGGATGAAAACATTAGGCTGTTTCATTTCAAGGATGAAAACATTAGGTTGTTTCATTTCAAGGATGAAAACATTAGGCTGTTTCATTTCAAGGATGAAAACATTAGGCTGTTTCATTTCAAGGATGAAAACATTAGGCTGTTTCATTTCAAGGATGAAAACATTAGGATTTTTCATTTCAAGGATGCAAATATCAGACTGTTTCATTTCCTAAAACTTGAAGGAAGGAAATTTTGTGTACCGTTAGGAGAATTATTCAAATGAGGTAAGGTGAGTTAGGGTGAAGGTGAGTTAAGGTAAAGGTGAGTTAGGGTAAAGGTGAGTTAGGGTAAAGGTGAGTTAGGGTAAAGGTGAGTTAGGGTGAAGGTGAAGTAGGGTAAAGGTGAGTTAGGGTAAAGGTGAGTTAGGTAAGGTGAGGTAGGGTAATGGTGAATAAGGGTAAAGGTAAGTAGGGTAAAGCAGAGTGGGCGGCTGTGGAGAAGCGTGCATATCTATCTTTCAGCCTGGAGGCCGCCTTGGAAGATCACGTGCAATTTCGTCTGCCCCAAGACACATGTCGGCTTTAATGTCTTCCTTATGAAATATATGACTGTTTGTTTTGCCGTCTGATCACCTGCATTAACGTCTCCGTTGTCCCAGATTGAACTCCCGATGACGTAACAAACTTTAAGGATACATGTTTGAATCCCCGAAAATCTCAACTTCATTTAGATCGTCCGAATGTTCCGGCGGTCTGCCGATCACCAATCTGATTTGCCGTGTCCGCATAAATATCCCGACTCCCTGTCCTGAATGCCGGCATTACCTCGACCCGTATGTCCGATTACTTTACTGTAGCTCTCCCCCTCCCCTCCCCCTCCCCCCCCCCACCTGTCCATTTCCAACTAAGCTCATCCCTATCCATGGTATCCCAGAGTCAACAAGGAGCTTCCTGCCCTCAGCAGCACTAGACCTGCTGTCCCCGTGACTTTTAACATTACCTCGACCCGTATTTCCGATTACTTTACTGTAGCTCTCCCCCTCCCCCCCCCCTCCCCCCCCCCACCTGTCCATTTCCAACTAAGCTCATCCCTATCCATGGTATCCCAGAGTCAACAAGGAGCTTCCTGCCCTCAGCAGCACTAGACCTGCTGTCCCCGTGACTTTTATTGTCTTCTCCATGTTATTGGCACGGCTGCGACTCTTGATTTATGTGAGTTGTATTACTTGTCCTTGTCTCGTCATTTGTCTCAGTGGTAAGGGGAGGTAGGGGGCGGGACTCCAGTACAGTGGTCCCCAAAAAAGTGTTGGCGGAAGGGTACCTTTTTTTTTTTTCAAAGTTGTTATAAATATTCTCGAATCAGTTTTCGACTTATAAAAAATAGAACGATTTAAAAAAACCAACCAAATATGTTTATGCTTGATTAATAACATATTTTTAAAACATTACATTTTTTAAAAAAATGGCACTTGATTAGGGAGGGGTATTGATGAATATCTAAAAGCAAATCTTATCATTGGAGGCAGGGAGTTTATCTTTAGGACTCACTGCCGTTGAGGCAAATACAATTGTATTCTTTTATAGTCTCCACGCAAACAGCTTCCTTCAAACCTCAAAGCCTTAAAACACCACCACCCATTCAAGCCCCTACCCCCGACTCACTCTAAGACTATTACACATACACCTCAAGTTTTCGTAAATAACAAACAATCGGCCTCTCTCCAGTTTACACCACGGTTTATGACAATAAATGTGACCTCTGCAGAGTTCTGCAGACCAGAGATTATAAACATTGGAAATGAAAAGTTCCTTTTACAAAACTATACGCAGAAATAATAATATATTTATTTTTAAAATAATTTTTCTATCTCCATCTGAAGCAATTAAAAATAAAGTGGTTGGAGAGTTCATTACACAAAAATGCACTCTCTGACAGGTAGGTTTAATTCTAATATTTACTCTCTTAACAGGTGACTTAAAAGTTATTCGAATCCAAATATTAACTGTCAATGCTGGAATTGACATTGGGGTATGGAATTCCAACAACAAAACAAAAAAAACCAACAAAAAAACAATAGATTTGTATACTGTATACTTTAAGGGGATCCACGGTTTAAGAACCCCTGAGCCAATACCCACCCGCACCATCCCCTCCACACCGACCCCTCCCCCACTTATTTGATTACCTCCCCTAAACCATGCCTGTTCCCCCCACCCACCTCCCCCTACCCTCTAACCAATATCATCTTTGATCACGTCAAGTAAGGAAACAGAGCTTGTCACCTTTGTTGGCTCAAGTCAACCTATTAGAAGTCACCTGGTAATGCTATATGTTTGAAAACCGTGGCGTGAGATGGCACATGCTGTTGGGGAAAACCCCAGGAAATTTTCTATATCAACTTGAAGAAAAGAAAACAAGAAGGAAAAAACCCAAAACATTCGATTAGAGAGATTGTATCTGTCAACCGTTTTTCTACATGAATTATAGTTCACATGTATTATGGTTGATCTTGCTTTATAGTTCACATGTATTATAGTTGATCTTGTTTTATAGGACACATGTATTATAGTTGATATTGTTAAAAGCATTTATCAAATATTTAAAACCAAAGATTACCCCCCCACACACACACACACTCACATCATTTTGAGTATGTCTTTTTTAACGAAGTTTTCAAACTACGGAAGAGGATAGATTCAATCTAAAAAATAAAAAAAATGCCTTAAAAAAAAACTCCACTAAATAAAAAACACGCGGCCATATTGTTAGACAAGGACCGACATCTATTGTTTGTATAATCAGATTAGCCAGATTAAGTCGAATTACCCAGATTCTTGTATAATCGCACCTCATTCTGCCGGGCGTCCGTCCCCCGAGAAGGCAAATAGTATTATTTCGAGGTGTCATCGCCTTACCGGCATTCAAACACTCTTCTCTCGAGCCTTATCGCGAGGGTCGGGGGGGGGGGGGACACAAAAGCGTTGGAAATAATGGACAGGAAATTCCCCCCCCCCCTTTTAAAAAAAATATTTTTTTTAAAATATTAATTTTTTTTTCTTTAGGGGGGGGGGGGGGGTAACAAAAAGCGTGGAAATAAAGGGCAGGGAATTCCCCCCCCCCCCCCTTTTAAAAAAAATATTTTTTTTAAAAGTATAATTTTCTTTTCTTTTCGGAGTGATTTCGCTGCGAGATTTGTTGATTGCTGTGACGCAGATGTCGCCGTATCGCCGAAACCGGAGCGCCCGATGCTATTTCTCGCCGTGCTCCGGTGACGTCTATCGTATCACCACTGTCTTAAGACGCTTGCATGATGGATCTGCGGCACCCTAGCCGGCGAAGGGCCCTTGTGGCCGTGCTATCTCCAACACTTGGCCGCCCCACAAGTCAACTCCGCTTTCCTTCAACGCTCGTTGACAGAATTTTTTTTTCGTTATGATTTTTATGTTTTCAAATCACGGAGAGGGTATATGGAATACATTGTTCAAGATAGTTATGATAAAGGTATATAAGGATAGGGGACAACGCCATTGTCACAGGCACAAAGTTAAGCGGGCGACACGGATTGAAGTATAAAGGTAAGGAATAACGGTGCGTTCTAAAGGGTAAAGTTATGAATTGTAAGTTATGAAGGGCCCGCGGTAAATGGTAAGCTTAAATGAGTAAGCTTCATAGAGTAAGTAATTATAAATGAAGGATTGTGTTCAAGCTGTGCGAATCAAATATTTTGGTCAGTAGGGATTCGAGACCTTGTTTGTTCACAGTAACATAACTGATAAATCCTTTCACTTCCGGTAATGTTGGTTTGTAATACTCAAACTCCCGGCAGTAACAAATGGCGATCACTAAGTCTTTTAACTTGTTTCTATTTCTTGTCGTGTTTTCATTTGCCGTGTCTGCTGAGAAAGATTCTTAGCCGCAAAGTTCACATCTTAGTGTCCTGTCTTTTAATGTCAGCCTCCACACACTTTGTTCTGCTATTTCGTTATAAAGAGGGGGGGGGGGTAACCCACGCCCCTTCACCTTTTTCCCCCCGCCCCAGAAACGTGTTAAAATACTCTCTTCCCCCCTAAATCACTTCAAACTGCCAGGCGGTGGGGACTTCCTAAAGGGACCAAGTCGTTAAGACAGCAGATATATTGTTATCTAAAATTATATTGTCTATTGTGATATAAGGTTATTTTGTTATCTATATAAGGTTATACTGTTTTCCAAAGACATAATGTTATCTAAATACTTTAATCCAATTTACAGGAAGTAGAGATGGACACCTTTCAACGCCAACACACAGGACGTAAAGATGGTCACCTTGCGTGGAGCGCCTCTAATACTCACCGTTCATAATGTCTTATGTTTGAGGGTTAATGTTTGGACTTTACAAAGAACCCGCTACGTCGAGCCATTGACTTGACCCACACTGCTCATCAAATGTTATGTCCAGCCATTGACTTGACTCACACTGCTCATCAAATGTTATGTCCATCCATTGACTTGACCCACACTGCTCATCAAATGTTATGTCCAGCCATTGACTTGACTCATACTGCTCATCAAATGTTATGTCCAGCCATTGACTTGACCCACACTGCTCATCAAATGTTATGTCCAGCCATTGACTTGACCCACCCTGCTCATCAAATGTTATGTCCAGCCATTGACTTGACTCATAATGCACAAAACGGAGACCCCGGTATGCCAAACGGAAACCTCGGTATCCTAAACGGAGACCCTGATATCCCAAACGGAGACCCCGGTATCCCAAACGGAGACCCCGGTATCCCAAACGGAGACCCCAGTATCCCAAACGGAGACCCTGGTATCCCAAACGGAGACCCTGGTATCCCAAACGCAAACCCCGGTATCCCAAACGGAGACCCTGATATCCCAAACGGAGACCCCGGTATCCCAAACGGAGACCCCGGTATCCCAAACGGAGACCCTGGTATCCCAAACGGAGACCCCGGTATCCCAAACGGAGACCCTGGTATCCCATCCATCTAGGAAATCAGATTTGGATGTGGGGACAGAGGGAAGAGAAAGGGAATTCAAAAATGAAGGGTTATGGGGAGGGGCTGAGTGGAGAGGGGGTGAGAAGATAGCTGAAGTTTTATTGAGGAAGCCGTTAAGTTAAAGTCACAAGTACTTGACAAGGGGAGATAAGCTTTCAAACACGATTACCGCCCTTTAGTACAGAGGTCTTCGACTAGGAAAAAAAAAATGCTTTTCACCTTCATATAAATTCGGCGATACATTTTTTTTCTCTCTTTTTTCCTCCCAATACTATGTGACCTTGCGTGACCTAAACATCTCCCCAGACGCTAATCTAGTTTACATAGCGATACGTATGTGCGCGAGTCATTCGTCAGATATCGCACCAACAGCTGTCAAAAAATTGCTTGAAATCAACCAAGGAGGCTATGACAAGCCGGAGTTCCTCAGCACAATACCCAAGAGGCACACAACCCTCGATGCGATGTGGGGGGGGGGGGGGAGAGATCTCAAGCTGCTCTACGTCACCCCGGCATCCTTATACGAGCCTGTCAGCGGGGGCTCTTTAGGATTAGATGTTAGCGCAAATGTCAACAAATTAACACTTTTAGATTATAGATTTAAAGAACTTGGGTCTGGTTTTGAGAGTTTTCGAATAAATTGAGAAATATTTGTAAATATGAAGAGGAAAAAACAA